>JNHW02000077.1:0-53954 GCA_001691775.3 Amanita inopinata Kibby_2008 | reverse complement strand
TTCCGCATTTCTGATGCATTGAGGTGAGGCGGGAGCACACACGCTGCAGGGTACCAACAACCTCGCAGGCTGGCATACAGTTGGATGTAAACTGGGCGCTTCCAGGTGCGGCATGCTCATATGCCATAAGAGCGGATGGGAGCAGCTTGGTCGACGAATCTGTGTTGAACGCCGTTTCAAAAAGGTTGACAGATTCACTGGACTGTCTCTTTCCTGGTCAGAGTTCGGAGGATGAACAAGGGTTATCAGAATGGCGCTGTATTTTGAGTTGAGCACTCCTCATCGAGGTGACTTGGTGATAATCGAGGCTAAAGACCAGAGAAACCGGGGGATTTATGTGCCTGCACGCCGCGCCGAAGCCAGTGTATCATGGGCACAGTCCGAACTGTCCCACAAAGATCTGACTCGCGCCATTGGCAGAGAAAAAATTATCTATTTTATTGTCTACCTTTTTTCTCTGACATAAAAATGTAATGTAACATAACTCCCAACAGTAAAAACAACAAAGAAAATAGCCAGCAAAGATATATCTGGCCACCAAAATGACTTTAAAGAATTAATCTTTGATTTTACGGGAGAGACTAAATGAACGTACCTGTGCCCTAAGTCCAAATGCAGATAGAATAGTCGCAGCCGGGACATCAAGTTCAACACCATACTAAAAAAAGAATCAATTTATGGACCTTCAGGGCAAGACGGCACACTTACTTTCACTTCCTTCAATTGCAGGTATCGCAGCTCGTTCACTGCAAGGGCTTCAAACGCCGCGTGGAAGAATGAGAGTGTATGGAGCCACTGAAGCGGCTTGATCACGGTTTCACGATTGATTAACAAGCCGGTGAATAGCAGACTACCATTTGTGATTAGATGTCTGAAATGCAGCAAAAAATGAAGTATGAACACGTACTTGTAAAGCATGACCAGGGTCCCAACCAAACTGGCGACATTGATACTCTCAAAAGCAATCGACATCCATAGCACAACACTCGCAGTTGTCAAGTTGAAAAGGACGAGTGTTAACATGAACTTCCAGAATCCGGCAACCGTCGGCACGAGTCCTACGAGACCATAGACGATGCCGCCGAACATGAACGGCGGTACAAGTCGCAATGGGAGTATATCAAAGAGGACCTACAGACGATCAGATTAATAATTAGCGAAATCAGGAAATCACGAAGAAAGGTGACCTTGGATGCAAAGTATGTAAATGACGAATAGTAGCCGTTTGCGCTGCACAAACACGTTCAGTTGACGCTATTTGATACAAGTGAAACTCACCGTTCACGTATGAAAAGGATCCGTTCGTTCGCAAACAAGCCAAGACTTGATAAGCACGAGAACCCGAACAATGCGAGAGTAAAGAAGAATATCCCTATGATGACATGAGTCCTACTGCGCATTCAACAAAAATGAAGTCAATTTACCGAGCCTGTTCTGGAACCCAGCTATATCGTTCCTATAAATGCGGGTTCTTAGCTCCATAATAGAGTGAACGTATCGACAGTTCACACTTACGTGACGTTGTGGAAGAACAATCCGCAAAAAACTGCAGGACACTTTATGAATAACCGCTCTACAAGTGTCGGACAAAGAAATTCACTAACTTGCGAGAGCAATCGATGACAGATAATGAGCGGCCAACAGCGCCGGATCACGATACAAATTCTTGAACGCTCTCCCACTAAGAATCCTAAATTGCGTTCCCCAGCTGGCTGTCTTCCGTCCTCGCAACAATGTTGTCTCTAGCGCGACGTCGGGCAATTCGTTTCTTGCTTCGGTACCATTTCTGTCCGCTTCAGCAGGTAGACCCGTGCTCTCCCTTCTCAGTGCATCTCCTTCCTCGCGTATACCAGTGGCGATATCGCTTTTCGCGTACGCGTCGATGAGCTCAGCCAACTTGGGAGCGATCGGTGTATCGTCAGCCTTGGTACCGGCCGAGGTTGGAGTGACTGCTCCCAAGATTTGCGAGGTCTTCCTCCTGATAAAGTTACTTGTGGATGTACTGATGACGGAATCGGCACGACGCGTTTGAAGTTCGGTTTCTTCGCCATTGCTAGACGTCGATGTGCCAGACCTAAGCGATAGTGGTAGTATGTGCGTCGAACGACCGCCAAGGCCCCGTTCTTCATCAGCCAAGTTGGTAATACCTTCTGACGGGGAGGAGAGGCCTAACGGAGGGGTATCGGCAGCGCTTCCGTCAAGACGGGCATTCATAGTCAAATCAACTAGATAGACGTTCACAACATTAGCTGTGGTAAAGAAAAGATATCAGAAATACCAACTAAGAAAGTCAGCGATGTTAAAGCCGGGTGGACATGGTTCTCCGATCGACTGGAAGTATGCTTGACACCTCGAAAACTCGCCAGAGTACACGAGTTTGCCTGTGGCCAACAAAATAAGTTGATCGAATAACGCGACGATGTTGCTCCGCGGTTGATGAATGGTGAAGATAACTGTTCTGTTGTAATTCCGAGCGAGGGAGACAAGACTGTCGACAACGTTATAGGCATTGAAGGCGTCGAGACCTACCAACCATCAATCGAAGCCAAAGATCGCATGGCACCAACACGTACCACTGGTGGGCTCATCCAGAAATAGGATTGACGGGCTAGTTACAAGCTCACAGGCTATGGACACTCGCCGCTTCTCTCCACCGGATATCGAACGGTGGCCTACAAAAGAAATGATCTACAAGCGAATCACAATGATAGAGGATATGGTTACCTGTGTCGCCTATCCTCATATCTCTGATGCCCAGAATGCCCAACTCGTTCAGCGTTTCCAAAGTCCTAAACTTCTTGGCCTCAATACTCATGTCCCGTGGCAGCCGTAACAAAGCACTGTATAGGACAGTCTCATAGACCGTCAACGTGCTCATCAGAGTGTCTTCTTGATCAACGAAGCCCATTACGGCCTTGAACTGATCGTCCTGAACTTCGCGACCATTAACCAATGTCGTCCCGCTCACGCTCCCTCGCTTGTTCTTCCTAGCCAAGATATCGAGAAGCGTCGACTTTCCAGCTCCGGAAGCGCCCATGATGGCCATGACTTGGCCGGGCTTGACGGAGCCAGAGATAGAATCGAGAATTTTGCGCGAGCCGAGGGTATAAGTCAAGTTGGAGAAGTGAAGAGACGCAGGAACGTGATCAGCCATGAGTTTCGCAGCTTCGTCCTCGGGCAAGCGAATCTGGCCAAAGTCGCCCCCCTTCCTAGCACGGCCTGCGTACCACAAAACTGTTCTAGAGTGAGTATTACTAACTAAAGAAAACGATAACGTGCAACATACGTGAAAAAGATACCAAGACAATCAATCCGGCACTAGCGGCGCTGAGCGCGACCCAGGTGGTATTGTCAGGCTTTTCGGGACGCTGAAACAAGGCTGAGTGAAGGTAACACAAGAGGTGTTGACGAGCTTACGACATATCCCGGCACTTGCGAATAATGCAAACATTCGCCAACTTCACACTCGAGCGTGATGTATCCGTCACCAAAGATGCTATTGATGAGCTCGTTCATGGCCGGTTCCTCGAAGCGGCACCCTTTGCCCGTCCTACAGCTAAACGTGCCGGGTCCTTTGATTTCTTCCCTCAAGAAGTCACCGATATCTTGCATAAAAGTTGATATATGCTTGGAATTGAGGATGGCAGATATAACACACCTACACTACCATCCTCCCCACAAATGAAACGACCAGGCACACAGCTACATTTGATGCGTTCACAAGCATAAGTTGTGGTGTTCGTATCGTATCCCGGCTGGGTCTGAGAGGAACATTCATCCAGCGCACAATAGAATGATTCCACCTCAGCAGTCCAAAATTGAAACGCGCATGTTCGTTCATGACTGTCGCAACTAAACGTCACCTGGGGCGGCCGGCCTGGAAGCATGTCCAGAATCTTGCGATCTAGACGAATAATTGGTCAGCATCCTCAGCGGCAAGTTCCAGACTTACTGGTCACATTGCACATTTGATGATTATTGAAGACGGTCTCGCCGCCTTTGTAGCAGGTCATATTCGCAGTATCGTCCACGTTCGTTGAGGGTATACCGCCTAAGAGAGGAAAACCTACGCAGGCGTTGTCGTTCTTGCAGACTATAGGAATTATGTCATTAGCTTGTAATAGTCAGTCACTCGCGCGATGAAACTACCATTGCAGTTGATTCCACCCCATCCATCTTTGCACTCACAAGATGACTCGGGCTCCCGTAACCGCCGGTGATCTCCATCCGCCAGAGAGTCGCACTCTGTAAATTGGAGAACTATGAGGGAAACGACATTTGAAGGACCGACAGGGACATACGAGGAGTTAAGCAATCTATTCCTCCCCATCCAGGAGGACACTTGCATTGTCCATCGTATGGGTCACAATATCCATATTGTCCACAGGTAAAGACAGGAAGTAAACAATTGAAACAAGGAGGGCACTTTACTGCAGGAGGCTCATAAGGCGTTTGTAGTACTTTGGAACCATTATGGGCTACTCACATGGCGGGGCAAGCGACGAGAAGCTCTATGTTAAAAAACCCATTAATCTTTCCATATTTCATGATTGTACGCCCAACTCACATTCAACGGAGTCTGATAGCTGTCATTCATTTGCAATTGGTTCCACGAGTTATTTCTAGCTTCTACGGCCACAGTCGTCAACAATAGAAAGAGACTTAAATGCCTTGGGAGCACATTCATGGTGCGGTCCAATGACCGTAGCATGGCTCCAGTCGCTGCCGAGGACGACGTTCAGGAGGAATGCTGAGTTGGTGAGTCCAAGGCCAATTCGCCGAAGGAAGATCCCAGACGCCGAAACAAACAAGAACAAACCAGCATCATAAGGCACAGCCCTGAGACGACATTTAAGCCGTAAATGTGGTACTCCAGTTCAGTGCGAGACTTTGCAAGGCTACCAGAACAGAACAGAACTTTTAATCCTTTTGACTTGCAGTGTCCTCGCTCATGTCGGATTTCCACCCATTGTTTTCAGGTGGTAATGTGAACAGTAGTAAATCAACAACAGGCCGACTAGCTCAGTTGGTTAGAGCGTCGTGCTAATAACGCGAAGGTCTTGGGTTCGATCCCCACGTTGGCCACGATGTGTCATGGTGCGGCATGGTTAGTGTCATGACCGTACCGTGGTCCGTACCATGGCATATTTTTAACTGACTATCTTGTAACGAGCTTTGTTTTTTTCGCTGAGCATACAACCCCAGGTTCCAAGGCCTGCTTACGGTGTTGTCTCCAAGGCTGTCGCAAGCAGGGCGTTGCGCGTTCTGCCATATTCTTCGCGTATGTGTATTCCGTTTGTTGCCCATGCTGGTAGCTAAAGTGCTGATTCACCGTCACCAGTTTTCGATCTCAAAGAGAGTTCACTCGTCGATCCCACCCCCAATCGAACTTGCGATGACGATTGCTTCTTCATATAAGATCTGGCTGCATCCCGTGGAGGTAAGACAGCGACGCCCATGACCGATCAAACCACCCCGCCCGACAAAAAGCGTATCCTGATTGTTGGTGGAGGCGCAGCGGGCCTCTCAGCCGCATTCGCATTCTCACAACACCCGGAACGTTATGACGTCGTCCTTTACGAACGCTCTTCTCAGCCAGGAGGTATGGCGACCTCCGCGCCCATTGATAAGAGTAAGTTTGGAGCAGACTATATCAACGACGGCGTGCAAGGCGCAAGTCCGGTATTCCATAACACCTTTGCGATGTTTGAAAAGCTCGGGTTCTCCGCCGCTGACGTGGGCATGCAAGTTAGCTTTGGGCGAGACGAGGAAACCGAGTTTTGGAGCAATGTATTCCCCAGCAAGGTCATTGACAAGTACGCGTTTTTATTCCTCCGTTCTCTCAACATGCATCAATAAGTAAATATAACGACGATATTCACCGGTGTTGCAGATTTAGTGGTGATATCAAGAAATTTGGAAAAGTACTCAAGATAATCAAGACCTTTGAGCCCGCTTTTGCCATGATTTCCGTAAGCACCATGCTCAAGATGTTCCGATTCTCAAAGGCAAGCCCTGCTTATCCCTAAAAGGCGACTTGTCAGACATAAATCCAGGAATTCGGAGACACCATCGTGTTTCCCCTCGTGGCTTTATTCTTTGGCACAGGAAATCAGACTCCCTTCATTTCCTCTGCCATATTGGAACGCGTTTTCATGGATCCCAACATGCGCTTGGTACGAATTCTTCAATTGCCTCATGTTCCTGCACTAACGTGATTCGGTAGTTTGAGTATTCGCCAGACACTTTCCTTGCTTCGATACCGAAAATGAAAGCGTTCCCCCACTTGTCTACGCTCTATAGCACCTGGAAGTCCTTCATCGAACAACAATCACAAGGCTCAGTAAAGGTTGTCCTCAATCGAGAAGTTACGCGCATTAAACGTTATGCTCGCTCAGTGGGACCCGTTGAAGTTTGGAGTCGTCCAACAAAAGGCACCAATAATGAGCAGGTCGTTGAAGGACCGGGAGAAGAGGAAGCAGGTGTTTTTGACGAGATTGTGTTTTGTACGGACGCAGATGCAGCATTGTCTATACTTGGTGAAGGTGCGGGATGGCTTGAGAAGCGCGTACTGGGAAATGTCAAGGTGAGCTTAGGGGAGATGAACGCCCACTCCACTAATGCATGCCGTTTAGTACCTCTGGGATGTAACTGTGACGCACAGCGACCTGAAGTACATGGAAAAGGTAGCCTCCGTTCATATCCGGCATATACGGCGTGATAAATATCAGTGATAGTACTACAGAGTGCGATACGATCCCACTTTATGCTCAAAGAAAGATCAAGAGAATACCGATCGCAAGAAGCAAGTCGAATTTGCAGAGAATAACTTCGCTCCCCTCTATTTTATTCGGAGCTACCCAGATGACAAAAGCAAGTTGGAGATGAGCTTTGACCTCACAAATTACCAACCCCAGGTCGGGTTCTGACTGACGGAAAAATGCATTAACAGCGATACTGATGATTGACTCGAACAGTTCGACGGCGTGGCTGCCTCTGGACAAGACGCTGAAGGTGACGGAGACGGAAAAATACCCCTTGAGCGACACGTCTTCCAGACCATTTTCCTCAACAAGGAGCCTGAAAGTTCGAAGTATTGGTCTAAAGATGAAATCAATCCAGACGAGGTTGGCGTCTTGGTGGTAGTCACTACCTGTGCCATTCTTACCTCATACCACATAGGTAATTATGCAAAAATGGTGGAAGCAACAAAGCCATCGCTGGCAACACTACGCAGGAACCGTGCCATGGATGGGTCTTATTAATGGCAAGGTAATAGAAAGCGTTTGCATGATCTTCCTGCTAACAACACCAGAATCATACGTATTTTGCTGGTGCCTGGACTGTTCTCAGTAGGTGGTTACCCTTGTTCGATGAATACGCCTCTGAGACGATGATCAGATATGCACGAAATCGCTGTCGTTTCCGGCTTTGCTGCGGCTTACAGGCTTGGTGCAGCGTGAGTTACAAAACCTATAGGATATGTCCCCAATTTGAACCTGGCGTAACTCAGATATCCGTTTGCGGACAATCCTGATTGCAAACGGCTCTTTGCCTTGACCCTCGCCGCGAATCATATGACCCGACTCGTATGCCAATTTGCTTTCTGTTTCGACGTGTGTCTATTGACTATTCCCACACAGCGCAAGGAAGATAGAACTGGGGTACTTGCGTGAGGACATGACCGGTTGATTGTTTATCGATTTGTGTGTAGAAAGTCTCTTCTTCATCATGCCAAATACAGTTAGACGCTTTTCTTCGTGAGTCCTCTTCGCACGAGCCTATACTCAAATGTCCGAAGCCCTGAGGAAGTCAAACTGTGACTGAGGAACCAAGCTGCGTGGTCTGCTCAGTTCCTGAGCTGCGGCCCTGAGGGCAACCGTGTCAGAGGTTTGATAACGGTTCATCAGAATGCTTGTGACATTGCTTTTGCCCAAGCGTCATCTGATTGTTGGCAACTTATAAGATGCCCACTGTTTGTTTTTCCCAAACGCACCATGGTAATTTCAAGTAACTGCAACAGCCAAAAGGTACAGGTGAATTTAATAGATTTGTCAGCGTCAACGCTTTGGTCGGGCGTGCGGTAGGCGTTTAGCATGAACAAACCTTTACACACTTGCCAGCAAGCTTCATGTGGCAAACAGATACATGTAAGCCAAGCGACAAATTGTGGAGCTAGTGATAGTTGATCGCAATTGTGTGGGAGCATGGACTATATTCTGTGAATCGTACAGCGATTTGACCATTTCCACGACGAACATGGTGAAGGCCCTGTGATCATGCATGAATGCCCAGAGGAGATGCTACGGGGGGTTTGAGAGGGCAGCTGCTCGTTTCGGCTTTCTAGCTCGCTATCTAAAATCTTAATAAATGATGCGCATATCTAGCGCCCAAATGGTTTGGGGGAGGTACGATATGGATAATGGCATCTTGCGGGCTTCTGATTGACGAGTCCGATACGGATGTCTATATTGGAGAATGATACCTTGTGATGGCCGTCTGCTTCCCTACCAGTTCAGGAGAGTGGATTTACTGAATCCTGATTATAAGGTTCATCATGGGATGAATGGGGGTAGGGAGTCGGTGCGAGCGATGATGCGGGTTCAAAGTTGTCTTTTTGCAGGTCGAAAGAGAAATTCGTTTGTGTCTACAAGACCATACAAAGTACATCACAGATTTGATCGGAAGCTTGTTTCTGTGAGAGTGCGAGTTGATTAATTGATTGAGTAGAGCAGAATGCGGCAAAAAGAGAAATGATGATGGTTCGCAGTTACCGAAGAGAGAGGTCAGGCTTGCCAAAAATGGGGATAATAATGGGGCGCCATATCGTGAGATTTTGGTGATGATGATGCATGATGAATGATACCAATCCCTTGTTTTTAAAAAGGCCTCCGAGGACAAGTCGATGGCATGAACCTAGAAACAGTGAGAATCCAAGTTTTTTGACGAAAGCACACACACACACGCACCCTAAAAAATAAAGGAAAGGAAAGAAGAGCGTACGTCAATCACTTGCACCTGCCAACGCTTGCCTGTTGGTAGCCACCAGGGATGATGTCGTTGTATTAAAATGAGTGCGCAGAGTTGGACATTGGACATTGGACAGTTTGAAAGCAAAGAAGGCGACGTTTTTTTGGACAGAGGCGGGAGGAATGGATACGTAGTAAATGTATATATGCAACCCGGGTATGAAAAGAGAATTGGAAAAAAAGAGCGATGGTGAAAAATTCGGGGAGAGAGGGTGGGGGGGGGGAATGTTCGACATGTCCACGCATCCAAGTCCCTGTGATTCGTGAAACGCTGGCAAAAAAAAAAAGAAGAAAAAAAGAAAGTTGTCGTCAGACGATTCGACGATTCAAGATGCAACTCGATGGCTCCAAAAGGAAATCTGACCCGCCGGGACGTCTACTCCAGCCGTGGAAGTAGAACGCTCGATGATACCCATTCCGAGGCGATGTCGCCCAAATAAAAATAAAAGTAAAAAAGTAAAAAAATAAATAAGAGCTTATTTCTTTTGTAGTAGTCGAAACCTCGAGGCACGGCACGGTGTTCTTCTGATGCGTCGAGAGGGCTGATGCATGGTCATGCATCCGCGTTTGATTGGATAGGATAGGGATGGGATAGGAACGTTGCGGTATAAGCCGAGGGAATTTATCTGCGAATAACCGTGCTGTATGTGTGACTTGGACCCGCCCTGCTCGTTCATATGCGTTCACGTGCGGCGGACCCTGAGGTTTCCCCCTCACTCTATTTTGGATGGAGGATTGGTGGGGAATATCCGTTTCGAGAATCGCATACTACAAGGCTGTTTGTGTTGAGGCCACCTTTGAACATGAATGCGCAACTCGGACTGACGGTGGAGAACTATTTCGCTGATAGTAATCGGAAAACAAAGCTCCAATTGTGTCGGTCACATCAAAGAGTTCAAGCGATTCCCTATATCAACGGAGATGGGATGCAAAAGTCTGTTTTTTTTTGAATCTAATCGGTGAGAGTTTTATTGAAAATAAGCCTTGTACTTGCCAACAATAGTGAATCCATATGAAAAGCCATTGTTTCCCCCCTCTCCCTCCCCGACACATTGCGCTGTCAGGTCAATATTCTTGAGAGTAGTTGGCACTTTGGATGGTCAGCAAAACCGAACTGTGCCTGTGTGACAGCGTGACCACGTCCTGATGATAGCGCCAGTGAGTGTTTCAATATATAATTGAACTCGCCATCATGTTATATACAATAATCATATGTATGTTCATCCCATACAAGAACACATGAATTCCGTGGGTATGACTTGGTGGGCTTCTATTACTCCATATTGTTTGTAGGCATGCATAGATACGGTATCACTCGGTCTTCGAAAGGAGAGCGTTCGACGTACGTGCCCTGGTATCCTTCAAGAAATGAACTAAATCAGTACCTCCTGTCCCCTTCACTGGCTCACGCTTCCCAGACTCCTGGGTCGCGTTCTGTGCCGCCAATTTTGCAGCCCTCCTCGCGGGTCCCAAGATATATAATGTCGCAATAATCATATGTGCGTCCCTAAACTCTTTCAACGCTTGCACCACCCGATTATACGAGGCGCTCAATGCAGGGTCTCCCTGTGAAAGAACAAACGACCGCAACCTGCGTGGGTTGGAAGATAGATGGTCTATGAAGAGACGATGGTTGTGCGGCATGTAGGTTTTCATGCGGGTCATGAACGACGGCTTGTCCGGTGATGGGGATGGGTGTTCAATACCGAGAAAGACGTCCAGTACGTGGACAATAGAGCTCTGCCCCGCACTTGGCCCTGAAAGCTCTGTGGGTACGTCAAGCTCAGGATCGTCTTCAATCCCCTCAAACACCCATTTCCTCTTGTTCACATCAGAATCCTCCCCTCGAAACCAGGGTCTGACGCTGTTGTAATACTTGTTTGGATCGCACAGTTTCTGGACGTCGAGAAGCAGACGCTTGAGGTCGTCGACGACGGCGGCCATCTTATTCAAATAGCCAGTCGTACGCCTGACCGCAATATCATCCCCAATAAACATCTCGTCCATGATGACACGCATCAGCTCGAGGGCCTCCACGCCTCGCAGCTCTATCCGCGCAGAACAGCTGTAAAACTCCTCTTCATCAATAAGATCCGTAAACAAGGTTTTGATCCGGATGTTATCAACCGTGGGTGTCAGCGTCACGCCCTCTGCAGGGCATTTGAACTCCCAGTTGTACAATACCGTGTCGGAGTAGGTGAGAAGAGGAGGGACTCGGAGGCATGTGGAAACTCTGAGAAGCGGTAGAGCAATCGGGCGTGGGATGATGGTTGGCGCATCAGGTGGCAGTGATTGTAGATAAAAGTGTTGGATACAGGCGAGGATCAAATGAGCGCGACGAAGGAGCATGGCAGATTCCTTCATAGGCTCAATGGAAAGGACGGGGAGCTGTCATATGCACAATTAGAACGAAAAATGTCTCGGAAGTGGCCAACAACCAAAACCCACCTGTCGCACACGGGCGCGCCAAGCCTCCGAGCGCGCCTTGTCCTCCTCAGTCAAACCAGGCAAATCCCATATCTGAATTCGAGTCTTATTCGCGGCGTCGTCAAACGCCTCTTCCCATACCTCCCACCGCTTTGGCAAGCGCACGGGTGGGACATGGGGTGCCATAAACCCCGTTAGCGAATCGACCTCGAACACTTGAGCGTCCGCAAAGATAGACTTGACTGTCGCCGGTTTAGCCATTCTCTCTTTTCTTTTTTTTTTCCTTTTCCAAAGCCAGAGGAAGGAGATGGGGGGTTTGGGTGGAAATGAAAAAAAATAAACGTGGAGAGAGAGAGAAGGGGAAATGAACAGTTTAGCCTGGGTGGGAGAGCATCTCCGCTGCCTGGACGTCCACCATTTTAAGACAGACGGGGTTCGGGTCTTACCCGCGTAAATCGCAACTGCAAATTGCAAAGAAACTGAATGTCCAGATCAACTGAACACCGACCAGCGCGTGCTCTTTACCACCTCTTCGCTCACATCTCTCAAGAACACAACTTACCCTCTGTCATGACGTTTCCTACCTTTTCGGGGTTTGTGAAGAGCTATTCTAAAATGAATGCTCTAAGGATTCCACGAGTAAGTCGGCGTTCCATGCGTTCAATAAGTTTTGGGGGATACCATTTAAAAACAAAGGCCACACCTGTGAAATGCTGTGAACGCGTCGAAAAGCTGACAAGTTGGTTGACAGAGATGCATACCTCTAACTCTCAATCCTCTCACGCGGAGTCGAGAGATCGCTGATGAATCTCAAAGCCCAAAGAGAAAAAAAAACAGAAAGACAGAAATTGGAAAGAAGAAACAGAGTATTTGCGTACGGAGCGTACTATACCGTATCGAGGGTATCCTATCTCTCTCTCTCTCTCTCTCTCACTGTGTGCGGTGGTATGACGCTCTACGCGTGCTGCCAACTCCGTTTGTCAGATTCTGACTGCACCAGAGTATTCTTATTCGGTTCAGCGGTGCATTGAACGTAGTCAAAGTACTAACAACAGCGGCTTCAAACGAAACAAACCCCACTGTCGGGCGCAACGCCCGCGGATATGAACGCTTGCAGCAGAACTGCACACAAAGAAGACGACGGGCGTTGGAGAGAAAGAAGGCGTGTATCGGTGAAGTGCTGACAGGCCGTTTTCGTCGATTTGTGCTGATTCACCGCTCTCACAATACACATATCATGTCAAACCAAATGAAATTGATGTCTTTGATCTCATTCTTTTCTTTTGGACATACAACTAACATACGACCAATATGCAACTGTCCAACCACGCAAGCTCTAATCAGATTCTTCTTTTTTTTTTTTTTCCCCTGGTCTTGAAGACGTGCCTAATCCATCAATGCAGCCTTCGTCTGGTCTCTAACTCCTTTCAAAAACTTGACAACATCCGTACCACCCGTTCCCTGCACGCACTCCTGTGCATGCTCGGCGCCCGCTATTCCAGCAGTAACATTAGCAATCTTCTCTGCTCTTTCTTTGGCTTCCTTTCTCGCCGGTCCGAGTATATACAACGCCACGAGAACCATGTGTGTATCACGAAACTCTTTCAAAGCAAGCACGGCAGCGTTGTAAGCCTCCATCAACTTTCTATCTTCTGAATCCATCACAAGACCCCGGAGAGGACGAGGATTGGCCGACAAATGATGCAAAAAGTTCCGATGGTGGCGTGGCATGTACTGTTGCATGCGAGTCAGGAATGACTGCTTCACTACTGACGTTTCTGATGGCAAACTGGTGGCGGTGGCATCGTTGCTAACGATGCCAGGCACTCCAGCTCCAGTCAACGTCTGTGAATGCGAGTATCTGTCGACACCAAGAAAGATGTCCAATGCATGTATGAGCGAACTTTGGCCTGCACTAGGCCCAGAGAGTTCGGTCGGCTCGCAGAGCTCGGGATCTTGATCCAACCCTTCGAAAAACCATTTTCGTTTGGCTGGACCAGAATCCATACCTCTCATCCACGGTCTAACCTGTCTATAAAAAACTTCTGGATCACATCTGTCGCGGATAGTGGTCAGCAAGGCACGGAGGCCTTGAATAACCACAGCCAGCTTGTTGAGAAACTTTGTAATACGCTGAATGGCAAGTTCGTCACCAACGAATGCTTCGTCCATGATCACGCGCATGAGTTCAAGCGCATCAACGCCCTTCAATTCAATGCGAGCAGATAAGAGATAAAATTCTTCTTCATCTTCCGTACCGGTGAATAGAGTCTGACACCCAATATTATCTATCGCGGGAAGAGGCGATGTGCTTGGAGTCTTTAAATACCAATTGTATAGAACGTCGTCCGAATATGTCAGGACTGGAGGAAGCTGGAGTTGAGCAGAGACCCGAAGGAGTGGAATAGTCAATGGAGCGGGTATCGTGATCGGTACATCCAGAGGCAGCGTGTGGACATAGAAATGTAATATCCATGCGAGAACGAGATGTGCTCTACGAAGCATGATTTCAGATTTTCTTAATTCGCCGATAAGAAGTACTGGCATCTAAAATAAACAAAAAAGGTTAGAAAGCAAATGTCAGCGAGAGTCATGAGACCCCAACGTTTCCTCACATTTCGTACACGGTGGCGCCACATCGCAGACTTGTGTGACTCGCTAATCGACAAGCCAGGGGTATCTCCAAGCTTTAACCTATCTGCAATCGCATCGTCTAAAACTGTCTCCCATGCTTCCCAAGTTTTGGGGAGGCGAGATGCGGGAGGCTGAGGGGGCATAAAACCAGTCCGATTATCGACATCAAAGTCGTGCGCGGCAAGAGTTGTGGTATCTGGTACCCCTGGCGCAGGCCCAAAGGTTACGTCAGGTCGAGGCAAGGACAGAAAATGGACAGGGCCAAAAGAGGTCATTTTTGCTTCGTCGTCTCTCGATAAGTCAGAGACGTTGTGAGCTGGCAGAGCCTTGCAGTCTTGATAAGTCTTGATAAGAGAGACTTGCAGCTTGATAAGCGATTATATGTGCTGAACAGACGGCGTGACTTGGGACCGAAAAGTGAGAGATGCGAGAGAAAGTCATGTGACTAATCTCGATTGACCTGCAGATTTCCGTCAATCTCCGAGTGTGGCTGTGCAATGCCTGTTATCGGGGAATCGAGGGACTGGTGGGGAGGAGCACGCTGAGTCCGTACGACCTGAAGCCTGGACTGCTTAGCGCCAATCTATGGCAGTTCATATATGAAAGTGTCTTCAAATGTGTCCTTGATGAATACAAGTCGTGAAAATGCGCAGTACTGAGTACTAATGATGATTTGCTGACCAGAGATTCCCATCGGGCACCTGTTGACAGATTGCTAGCAAAACTCCAACAGGCAGTGGGAGTCGGGCTTTGGTTGAACCGTGTGCAGCAATACAGGTGGGCCAAGCAGATTGCGAAGAGTATTGAATGGACTGAATTGACTTGGGAAATAGCCAACGCCTTGGCTGCAGTCACATTATCATGAAAATTTGCAGCGATGCATATGCGATCCCCCTCTGTTGTGCTTGGAGGGCTGTAAAGCTGGGGGCTGAGCGCTTGAGAGGCGGTGGTCTGAAGGAGGAGTGAGTCTTGAAAAGTTATTGATGGTTGTGTTTGTAGTGCAGTTAATTGTCTTTACCTCCCATTTTAACCGGCGTCACTCCTTTTTGTCTTTCTCTCTCCTCGTGATCAAGCCCATCAAGCATCAAGACCTCGCTGCGAGAGAGAGCCTGCAAGCGCCACGCTATCCTGTATTGTCTTTTTGTGAGCCCCAAAACCCCTTCTCAGCCTCCGAATTCACATTCATGCCTGATTCATCCCACAGAACAAAAAGAACTCATCCCGCTGCTCCTGGCGTAACAAAAAGCACTCGGGTCGCTCCCCCGTACGCTTTTTGTTCTCCACCTCACACTCGATCTGGTCCTGAATTCCATTCACCAGCTAAACTTGTCCACTCCTCCTTGATATAAACTCCTTCACAATGCTCCTCCTCCACAACAATACGCCTCCTGGCCCTACTTCCATTCCACACCTACTCACACACAACAATGGCTGCCGCCGTCTCCTACTCTCAGCCCGCCGCTGCCAACTATTACACCCAGCCTACACATATCCAGAAACAGCGTGGCTACCGTATTTGTGATCAATGCGGCGCTGTCGAAACTCCCTCTACCCGATTCAGACTCTGTGGGGGCTGTGTGAGTTTTCTCATCCCCGCCCTCGTGCTTACGTCTCACACTCACGTGGATCCTTTCCCCCCACCACCAGATGACCACTCAGTACTGCGTGAGTCTTACAAATGCATCTTATATAATTCATGACTGAGCGCTGATCATTATCCTCTCAGTCCCAAGACTGTCAAAAGATTCATTGGGCGACGCACAAGGCAATCTGTCAACACACTCAGAACCAATTGTCAGGCGCAAAGCAGTCCGTTTCTGCCGGCTACTCTGATGAAAACCTTGCAAAAAGTCTGCGCAAATTCACCTCTGCCCATTCCACCCTTCTCGGGTGGGCAGGATTTCAGGCATTGCAATTGAAGCGTGTCCCTGCCAACGTTCGACAAAAAGCTCTCCTCATAGAAGTGACCCATCGTGGTCACCCCGAGTCACATCGCCGGTGAGTAATTTGGACGCTTGTGTCCACTTGTCCCAAACAATTGGTGGCTGACGATGCCCAAAAAGCTTTTCTGTCGTTGCGGCACACATCGTTCCAAGAAATTTCATCAATGATCCTCTCGTATGCGAGGACATTCAACGACGCGAGGAGCGATGCCGTCGAAATGGCGGAATTGGCACTCTTGTCGTCGTCATCCAATGTGGCGCTGTTAGCCAGGTGATGCCTGTAGAAGTGGATCCCCCTTCAAAGATCACCTGGGATACCAGAGAGGACTGGCCCACAGTCCTGCAGCACTTTGTCGAATCAGGGAGAACTGATTTTAAGCCTATATCGACAACGGCTCACGGGTGAGTCAATTTCAACCGGTGTTTTTTTGGAATGCCAATTTACCTGAACGTGGGTGTGATCAGGATTATCTACGGATAGACACTTTGTCTATCTATCGGCTCCCAGACCCTTGATATGCGGAAAAGTGGCGTTGGTCCTCAAGTTGAACATATCAACTTGTTTTCCATCCTCCCACTCTCGTCTCCCTCCTCCTCCTCACACCTGGTTTCTCACTTCGTTCGCCTTTTTTGGCATTCGTTTATGGTCTTGTTGGTTATTTATCATCTTTGTTCACTGTATCACGTATACCCCTTCCTCTTTTGCTTTCTCTGCATAATCGCAGTGTTGTCTGTTCTGTTTCAATAGCGCCGTATAAATAACTATCCTAGTGTACCATGAATAACAAAAAAAAAAACAATTCAACACCACAATCGCCGCCCATGTGAGGCTGCCTGAACCTATTGTGTTTATGAGAGCCAGTGCCGTGAGTTTTCCATGTGTAATGAATAGGCGAGCGTTGGCCGTTATGCGCGGGTTGGGTCGTTCCATATGTTTGGGCTTTGCTGGCTCATCAGCGCTTGCGTCTGAGGACCAGCGGCCAATGGCCTTGATGATATGGGGCTGTACAAAGTTGTTTATTGCTAGATAGGTGCTGTTCGCGATGGCGTGAATTCCCTTCGCGCTACTAATACGTCCAACGGCCAGACCCTTTTCTTTGGTTGTTTTACCACTGTCATTTGCATTAATGTCTATCGTTCACGCCGAGTTTTGAGTCATATATACTATTGACCTGGTGTGCGCCACCCATTGCTGACAAAGACTAACTGACGTAATCAAGGTACAGTCCAGACACTTCTGGAATTCAAAACCGAATCGCATTCCCTTTGTTTTTATGATAACTGGCCTGTAGACGACAACGGCAGCAACAACAGCGACGACGACAAGATGGCCAACGTTGCAACTCAGAACAGACCTTCAACATCTGCGCCATCACATGGTTCTCGAACGTTGACAGCGACGAACACACCCTCGCACGAGGAGCTGATTGAAACACCGACTGATGAAGCTGTTGTCGGTGCTCTGGCATTGAGAGGAACGTCTAGAAACCCAGAACATCGTGTCGCATGGGATGAGAATGTTGTGGATAACGAAGGCTGCGGAAGGAAATCGTCCAAAGGTTGATTTGTGCCACCACCTTTCTTTACCCCACCCGCAGAGGCTAAGACAGATTTTTTTTTCAGTTTGTTGCATATACCACAAGCCGCGCGGGTTTGACGAGTCGTCTGATGAGAGCGACTCAGGTTCGGACTCGGATTCGAATTCGGATTCGTCCTGTGATGGCCACCCGCACTCGCACCCGCACCCACACCCGCATGAGAACCAGAACGGCCCCGATCATCGATATGGAGGGGATGGCTCCGCACACCCATCATCCGCCAAACGTAAGAGTGAGAAGAACGCGTACGAGCATATGCCAGGCTCCAAACGAAAAGGAAAACAGAAAGCGGGTATGTGAACGCTTCATTCATTCGTTCCTTCGTTCCTTCGTTCAGCCCCCCCATCGCCGTTTTTGCCCAGTCGATTAAACTTAATCGTATGATTGTCAGGTCAAAGAGCGTAGATCAGAAATTGTTTTTTTTTGATGGAAGGGACTTGCTTTGTATTGGCCAAACTGTAATTCAATTGTATCCCCATCTTTTTTTTTTCCCAACTGTATGGCATCATAACCCGAACGCGTGGTGCTGCTTGGAGGCAATCAGCGCCGCAAGGACCACCTCTGAAGCTTGTTGTGTCTTGATGATGGCCGCCTCATAGCGCGCGCGCTCGATCCAGGGGGCCGACGACGGGTTAGGTTGATTAACTGACAGTTGGACACCGTGCTCCCTCATTCAGATGAAGATTTTTTTTCGGGACCCCGCTCGGCGTCGGCCATGGACTGCAATGAAGCTCTTTGTACAAGACATCGCGAGGTCCTTCAAGAATCAAGACGGATGCTCCTTTTAGGCTTGACATTGGAATGATGGACAGGTATATAACTGTATTGTTCAACCTTTTTTTTTTATTGTTTTGGCTGTGAGTGACAGAATTCCAGCATTTCCAAAGCAAAATAAGAGACGCGAATCCATGGGTCTGGACGCCCAAATTGTTGTGGTTGGCTCTCGTATGTATTGTTAGCTTTTCCCATGTTTGTTCATTGTCGGTTTCTCAAACTCCTTGTGGCTGACACCCCAAATGCAGTGATTTGGTGGTGCCATCGTGTCGTTGATCGAATGATCATGGGTATGTCTGAACCGGATTAAGATGATGGCTGGTTACCAGGCGCGAATCCCCAAATTGACTAGCTCGACAGCGCCCCGACGCGGCCAATGGCGCGTGCACCGCCAGTAATTCGAGTGGGTTGACCTGGCTAGGCGGTGATAGCGTATTCATTGAATTATATTTCGGTCAGTCACACACACACATATACACATACACACGACACATTTGGACAGACGGTTCTCTTCGTTACACGTACGGCCGGGAAACAATCAAACAATCAGTGTCAATTTCCCAAAAAAAAACGTGTGACAGGTTTGTATGACTTCATCGATTTTTTATATTGATATCGATGATGCGCAATTTCCCTCTCTTCACATAAGTGTGTGCATGGACGATGTGCTGCTTGAGAGCGAGAACGAGTAACTGAATTCTAACAAACATGTCATGCATGTTGCGCTCTGGAAAGTTCTTGTGCTCGTTTATGATCCTATCTGGCAATGAAGCCTACCCTTGGTACGGGAAGTGACATTCGCTGTTCCTTTTTCAGCCATCGTTGCCTGCCATTTCGTTGTTTCGCTCTTAATGGCAATGGACGGACGCTGCAACGGTGCAGGGTAGAGTAGCACACTAAGGTATGCTTCTCCTATACACCGCACGGAATACAGTAATGATCATCACACATGTCTCCTTTTCTCCCAGTTCTCTTAAAACCTTGAAACATTTTTGGAAACATGCCCAGAATACGGTACGCCGTCGTCGTTCCTGTTTGATTAAGCTGTTTGGGTCAACTAATCTCCCATGGCTGTTTCTCTCACGACGAGCGAAAATGGAGCCAATGTCAATTGTCTAAACTATAAGTTCCTCTTCTTTTTTTGATTGCGAATCTGATATAGCACTTTAGGAGCAGGGAAAGTGGAGTATTGAGCTCACATCGCGCATCAGCATCAGAGCGAGATATCCATCCATCCATCCATCCATTCATTCTCCCTCGATGGGCCTGGCACGTTGTCAAACAAATAGGCTCTTGCCTTGTTGGTTCTGCAGCTTAATGATAAACGGATCTTCCGACACCAGTACCATCCGCGCAAGACAGCTGCACAGGCTTTTACTTGCTTCGATTCACCCTCGTCCTTGTCATGCGTCGCCTAAAAACGTTGGACATGCCCGGTGTAGGCTGGGCGTCCGCTGCTTATTCGTTGATACATTAATCCATACATCCCAATTTTACTGCTTGGATGTACGACTTGGTCGCTTCCATTAAACGAGATCTGGAATCTTTGCAATCCAACTGTCACTTGCAGATCGTTTACTTCTTGACTGTGTTCCCGGAACATAACTGCCTCTCTGGGAGGGATAAATTACGCCAACGAATCTAGGCTTTTAGTAAAAGAACCTTGCACAAAAAGAGACATGTGGAGATCTCCAGACCAGGCACTTTTTACCTGAACAGTCGCATGATGCTCCAAGACAAGTAGTTTCCATTTCCGTGCTTATTCTTGAATCGATAAGCATCTATGCGCTGTTTCGCCTGGATTGATTTAACATGTCTCTCCCGTAGACATGAATAACTTGACCGTGGATTTTCCGGGGTAAGAACAACGACCGCTGCAATAGCATCGTTACGGCTCTTTGCAATCAGCTCCATAATTGACTTTGAGCAGAGGCTTCCCTCCTCCGAGTGACAAATCCACGCCGAACGGTTGTATGGACGCTATCTATCTATTATTTTTATAAACATGCGAATTAACAAACGTAACCAGCTCGATTGTGAGCTTCTGCGTCGTTTGTCGGTTCAGAATATCAAGTTGTTGTGATCCATCAGCTTGCTGGTGGCGTTCGATTCGTGAGCCACACGTATTATTTGGCAAGAACTTGAAACACAAACAATCGACCTCGAGGTTGTGCTAGATCGTAGTGACAAACTAGCGCAGAGTCACTGACATGTTTCCTCCAAAAAACCGCCTTTACGGAGAGGAATCCCTGTACTTCTCAACACGGAAGAGGCGCAATCATTACCCACGCTCTGGAGTGATCATTGGCGAGGAATACCAGCGGAGACGACCGAACGCAAAGAGAAGAAACTTGGCGACGTGCTATGCCTGGGTGCTCGTCGTGCTTTTGTTGCTTTCAGTGGTGCTGTCCGCTGCCGTCTACTATGTCACTATCTGGTCGATGCGAAAGTCAAAATTGCAAGAGGTACTAGAATTTGCTACAACGTCAAGCAAGAACAACACGAATATGCCACCTCCACCTTCTATGCGCCGTTTTCAAGTTCCTATAGTAGATCGCTCTGTTCTGGATAAGCTAGAGTACCTTCACCGAGCTTCTGGAGATCTCGAGGGACTCGACACCCTGACGACTCTCACTGGCCGTTGGCCCCCCTTGGTGACCCGCATACCAGAATCTAAATCTTCAAGTGCAAAGACTGTTTCATATGCAGACGTCATGAATCTTTGTGGCCCAGTATATGTGTCAAACAAACCTTGTCGTTTTCTACTCCCATATCGCGTAGCCGAACAAGAGTCAAAAGCGCGACTTCATTTTTCACAGCTGGTTCATCTCGCGCGGGCATTGAACCGCACTCTGATTCTACCAAACGTGGGTAAAAGTCGCATGGGTGTATGCTTTGGCTGGGACTTTGAAGTATACTATGATATTTCTGGGCTTGATGAACTGGGAGTTCAATATGCAAGGCTAGACGTTTTGAAAGCATGGATAGATGACCGGGCTTCTCGGCGCCACTCAACGTCTGGACAATTGCTCTTTCTCGAAGAGAAATCAGATTTTAGCTCTATTACGGACGATCGACACCTTAGAGAAGATTTCAACGTAAGAAAGATTGATAACGAGTCCTTGCTGGACTCGGGCTGCTTCAAATCCCGATTCCAAAATCTGCTGATAAAATCGGACAGTGTGACTGTCATTACGATACCCTCTCCAATGAAGACTGCCACGACGGAGATAGCAACGAAACTAATCAACACGCTGCACGGGAACACTCGCCTTCATTCTTTCAAGGCACCTCGATCAGATAACTCCGACACCGACGTCGGCGCATCAATGTCTGAAGACCCCGATATTCTCGTTATCAACTGGGATCTTCGTCACTCCGTATTTCTAGCCCCCGTCTTTGATGTTCGGTATTCGCCGCGTTTGATTGATCTGGCAAGCAAGCTAGCTCCTCCGGGTCCGTACCTTGCGGTTCATTGGCGCATGGAAACTATCGAGCCAGACAATCTTCCTCAATGTGCATACGCGCTAGTCGATACTCTTGTTAATATCTTACATGACCCTAGTATCTCTGGAGATATTGCTGCAGTGTGGCTGGCTAGTGACGTGCCTTTTCTGTTGCAATCAAACATGGCTGCCAAATCGGGGACTCTAAAAGTGTTGACGGCATCACATCAAGAAGCTATCGAAATTGTGCGCGCCGCATTCGCACTGGACGGAGGACTAACTGACTGGAGGCTTCACACACTGGAGCAAGCCTTGAGTGACCGTTACACGCACGATGGCTACCACGCAGATTGGCTTGATGACTCGGGTGTTAGAGGCATACTGGATAAAATTATTACGGCGCAGGCGGCTTTATTCGTTGGAGGCACAAGACGATGTAGTCGAATCAGGTGCGTGACCTTGATGACGCATTGGATGACCATGATCATGTTCTTAAGCTCGTACACGAAACAAATTGTGGATATGAGGAAGGCCTCCCAGAAATCGCGCAATAGCTGGCAACGAAATATTGTCGATCTATTCGGATGAGCCTTTCTTGAGGGTGCCATAGCCTTCCATACAACTGTGCCTCACATTCATAATGCATAATGCATGAGCATGCTTGCAAGAAAGTGATGTGTACATATTTGAGAAACAAACACAAATACCCAGCATCTCAACAAGTCTTCACTCTCTGGGAGCACCCCGACCAACGCCTGGGTATTGGGGTCTGTAATCGGCAGGAGCACCCTCCTTCTTTCTGTAGTCTTCTCTGTCACCACGAGGAGGACGGTAGGCGCCCTCTCCACCGGCGCGCAATTGGGCAGGGCGAGGTGGGCGAGGAGTCTTCTTGTGTGTAGTTGGCACAATCTCGGCCGGAAGGTGTAGCCTATAACGATGTTATTATGTCTTGTATCGGGACACATTCTCAAGTTCACGGACCATTCACGGAGATATTCTACACCCTCAGGGGTAAGGACATAGTAGTAATATTGCCATGAGAACTGTGTCTTGACGAAACCCTTGGAGTTCAAGCTCTGGAGGGCCTTGATGACCTGAAGATTGGGGACATCGAGTTCCTCATGCTTCGGCGCGTTGAAGTCTTTCTTGGCGACAAGAACACCCTCTACGTATTTCCAGCACGATGAACGTCAATGAAAGACGTCAGCTCTCCCTCGGGACCATAACGCACCTTTGAAGAGGTTTTCATAGATGACGCGCTTGTTCTGTTTCGGAATAATCATGCTGGGCGAAACGCTTTATCGAGAGGGATGCTAGAGAACCGGTGGACTTGCATCAAGACAACACGGTCGTACAAAAAATGATCAACATCGTCACATACTGCGAAGCTGATGTCGCACGTCTTTCCGACTACAATCAAAACATCGTGAGCTTTTTTGGGTCATCGTCATCTACAAAAAACAGGTTGCATCCAGCACATTTCCGCAGCCTGAAACACTTCCAACGTGTTTCAAGGCTAGCGTATGATTCAAACAGCGATTTGGTGTACTTACAGAGTCGGATTTTAAGAAAGGCCTTGCACGAGTCTTGAGGTGGATGCGGGGGTCGTCGAGATCGCCAGTTGTCGTGGGTGGCTGGTAATTTGTTGTTGTTTGCTTGAGATGCCTCCAGATAACAAGAGACAACAAATTCGACCAATTCCGTCAGCGAGGATTTCTGTGACGTGTCATGGTGTCACACAGCAACCAAGTCGGTGATTATGGAGTTAACAGCTGAATGGCTGAGAGAGAGACAATTAACATTCTCGCTTGCACAAAATCTACTAGCCTATCTGGTTACCCTAGTTTTCGATCTTTTTCTGATTTCTGACTACATTCCACAGTGTGAAGATGCTGCCGTATTCAGGCACCTGTTGTCTCATTCATGGAACAACGACAGTAAATGTCGCATCTTTCAAAGTTGCGGTAGATTTCCTCGGAGGTGACAAGTCTATCAGTACTGGCTACCTCTGTGTTTGAAGAAACAGATCAATCATCGCTTAGGAATCCGAGTTACTTTCTCACATTGTGGAAACCTTGAAGAAGCAACACTTGGCAAGTCGTACGTTACCAGGTAAAACGTTAGCTGTGAGAGGTGACAAACTCACTTGCCGACCCACAGGAATTCTCCCCACATACTTTCTCCTAGAGCCTTCATGTATCTTCTTGCCAACCTCTTATTTTGGCTTCACAAAGCTGTCTGAACAAACTACGACACACTCTAAACTAAACTGACTTTAGGTGAGAAGCGTCGGTAAGGAGGATTGAAATTGACGATTTGTGTGAAACGCTAGCTTAATCCTGGACAGGTCTGATGCCAGCTCAACCATCGGGCCGCGACTCTCAGGAAGATGCTCTTAATAAGGTCGGTGTCCCGAGTAAACATATCGCGAGGGCGCACGCTAGGAGGAAAGCTATTAGCACCTTCAAAGACACAGTTCTGCTGTAGATTAACAACCCGAGTTAAGTACAGTCAGAAGTAGCTGGAACTGGCGGTAGTCAACAGCCGACTCGCCATAGCGTTGGTCGTTGGAAAACTTGTCCCTCCCAGATGAAGGTGTGCCTTGCTCTCGGCTGTTCGGGAGAACGACCCAGTGGGCAAACGCTTCTCATCCGGCTCAGCTAGCTTGTTAGTCTATTTATTATTCAAGACGACATATGTAAGCAACATCGAGGAGGCTCCCAGCGATTATGCACCCTGACGAGCCTGTGATCATTTACAGATAGGTTACTTGATTCAAGACTTGCACCGAGGCCGAATCCTCAGAGCTGACTGGGGTCTTATCGAACAACACTGATAACGGCATTGATTGTACCTCTGTATCATCCACTTGCCTCAGTCGAGTTTGTGGGCGAGACAATCTGATTATCCTTTCCGCCCAATTGAGCTCAGTAAACAACGATGACGATTCCGATTTTGGGTTCCTTGCGAGCCTATGTCCACTTCTTCCCCCCTCGGATGAAACGAAAGTAATAAGCACTTCCACGATCAGTGTGCCCGGATATCCCTGATCGCCGTCTGGCAAATTCGAGCCTGAGTATGGCATATGACCCGTTGCCTAAAGTGGAGATTCCCGAGAGTTCGGTTTGCATGAACAGATCGGATTTTGAGTCAGCAAAAAAAGCGTGTCCATTTCACGGTGTCGAAACCCTGAAGGACCTCCATGGAGGGATATCTGGGACTGAAGAATCGTACAATCAGAAAGCTGGCTTACCGTATGGCTGAGCTTGAAAGTGCCTTGTAATGCCGTACTCTCTCCATGGCTTCGTCTCTGACACGAAACGCATTTCGTGTAAACCCCATTGATCGAATTTGGAATGCATGATTTTGAGGAACGACGATTACGAGTGACTGGGATATTTAGGTGGTCGCTCTTCTACAGAGAAACAATCAACCTCATCCATGTACCCAGACGATGAATTCATAAATTGCTAAACTATACGGTACAACTCTAGCCATCTCTTTGGCTAGATGGGCATAAAAGGGACACAAACTATACGTTGAGAATAAGGGGTTTTGGGATGGTCACAAGAATTGGCTTCTTGATAATTATCAGGTGGTCGTCGGAACCTCGAGCTGAGGCATTGACCGGCTTTCATCCTCATGACCCATCTTATCTAATCCCAAGTCAGAAACCCTCTATATAGCGCTCTTGTGTAGTTCCAATACATACAGTTCAGTTCATTTTCAATATGGTCTCAGAGTCCCTTATTACAACTCGAATAATCAAGTCTATGAACTCCTTTTGATTAAAGAAACGCGCACAGCATCCATTTTTAAACAGACGAAACCTTGATTAGCCTCGTATGGGAATCCTTTCTAGACCTTGGGAGAAAATCAATGATATGACACTCTATATCTCCGTTGTACGCTCCATCCCTGGCCAACTCCATGCTGGCCATTCAATCGCAAAAGGAAAAAAACAAGCACAACATACGACTCTTGCACGTATTGAACCGCCAGCGAACGCTACTTACAGCCCATTCATCAACTCTTATTCGTGGCCTGAATTGTTTGATGCCCAGAAAATTGGCAAATTCGCACTACATGACGTCCCTAAGGCCCCTTGATCCGACGTAGTATGCAGCCTTGAGCTTCGGCATAGCTAAAATAAGGTATTGCCAGCGTTGACACCTGTGGGGTTCTGTGATACGGCGCACTCCCACGCCCTCGTCAGCAATACGGGCTACATAGAATGCACCATTTCAATACCGGCAAAGCGATGGCGGCCGCGGTACCGTGCCGCGTGGCATGGCGTTCGGACGTTTATTGTTTACTTAGGTGAAACTCTCTCTCCCTCGAGAAAGAGTTCTCGACCTTTTTTTTTCCTGCGTCCGTTGTTTCGAATCACATAAATGGAAACTTGAAACAGCCAGCAGTGATTGTTAACCATAATGCGTGCGGTGCGTGTCAGCTAATTTTAAGAAAGGTAGACAACTGGTGCAAACTGGTAAATGACTGTCTACACACCAATAATGGATTGGCCACTTCAAGTTAGTGCATTTTTGAGATTGTGAAACCAAGAGACTGAAATCTCTTTGATGCACGGAGAACACCTAATCATTCCGTGGCGTTAAACTAGCATAGATCGTTTTCATTCTTGTACAACTGAATTGATAGTCTCTCGCGGGGAGCTGACGAACGCCGACAAGTCCCCTCCATTTTCCAAGGTTTTCTCCATATTCAAGGCACTTGAGCTTGGGTTGGATGTCAAGTTACAGTAAGCGAGGCGCTTGAAAAAGTAACGCGGGTCTCCCAGATCTCTGAGTGCATGGAACAATATTCCATTCCTTTACTCATGTTCAGGTGGAAAGCCGAATGGTACTCGCTAACCGCTCCACAGCGATACGGCGTTCCGTGGAAATCAAATGCAGGCAATGCAAGAAGGAAATCTGGAAAGAAAAAAAAGACCTTGACGTTGACCTGTAGCAAAAAAAAAAATTAAATTAGAACGTCAATCCCATTGAACCCAATGAACATGACAGCGTAGAAAAAAAAATGTCCCTCTGGGTCGCAAGTGTTGAGAGCGTGACGATTTGCTCTCAATTGAAGTTGACTTGCTGTGTCCGAGACGGAAGAAGAGATCAATCCGTCTGGTTGGTATACATGACCTTATCCATTTCACTTCAATCACAAAATCCTGACATGTGGCGTCCACTGGTGACGGAAGCAAACCGATGAATTGAATCATTGAAAAGCCTCAAGATACGAAGCAGTTGTGCGTATTTGCTCCCAAGGCTGCTGCCAAGCAGTCGCACCGCTAACGGCTGTCGAAAAAAGAAGAGCGCAACGCTTTCAAATAAAGAAAGCAAAGCGTCATAGACTCGAGTTACTCGACTCCTCTTACCTGTAGCAGCTCTTTGACATCGCACAGTTTCTCATGCATGCCCTTCATGCATATGCGATTTTGCGAGTACCTTACCTTGCTCTGGCTCTCCATTTGCTCGGATAGGTGGGATTCTTGTTAACGATAACATCTTACCGCAGCCCAGTACTAGTCGGTGACTGATTTTTTTTTTGTAATATGATGATGTGGCTATATCGTTTAAGCTGTTGTATAGCAACACATGTCATTGCTGCGTGAAGGGAAAAAATCGCGAATATTCTTTTAGACTTGGCGTTTTCCAGCGCACGACTCGCCACCTGGCTTGGCGAGTCGAATATTAAAACGCGCACACGCATCTGGCACACACACGCAGGCACTGTTAAACAAACACACGCGGACACGTATCGATGTGAATTTTCCTCGACGCCACCTATTCGCAAGCTGATCTACGCATATTTGAATGGGTTTTCAAAACAGTCAAATCTTAAAAAGATCATGACGTTGCAATTTTGTTTAGATGTCACGGTAAAGGACAGGCGGTTATGGTGCATGGGAAATACCGCCAAACGCCGTTACGGCCTTTCAAAATCGGCTATTTGGCAAAGGCCAAGCAATAATACTAAGGGCTCTTTATGCAAGCTTTCTTGTGAGGACAAGGATCTGTCCGCCGGGGTCGGTCGGGTCTAATGCTGGAAAAAACTATCTTCAAAAGGTTGGACGTCGCCAGAAATCTGACGTTGACACTGTGACCGTTGATGCCACTTTGCTTCTGACCTGATAGGGAACAAGGACAGGTCGCTCTGACCATGGGATTGCCACCTACCCACCTCCTGCTGCAGCTGCTGCTATAGCAATAATTTATTTCATTCCAGTAAGAGGATTAGTAACCCTTATTCCTGCCTCGTATAGGATAACCACCACTACATAGTAATCATGTTTTATCTAAATAAAATTCTTTCGTCTTACTCAAGATCCAGGCCGTATCATGACGCAGGTAGTAGGATCCACCACCCACAAGCCGCGGACGTGAGACGCAAGACGGTGCAATATACGCCTCGCCACACCTTTGGCGCGACGACGCTTAGCACATTAGATCATGGACTCATGACTTCTCTTGCTACTGAAGGCCCATTTAACGAAACTCTCAATGCGCCTAGTCGTGCGGGAGCGACGGGTTAACCACGAGTTTGGCAGCAAGTTTTGTTCAGTTCGATAAGACCTATATATCCACAAGAAGGAATGTATTCTAAACGAACGCAGAGTGTCATCAACAAAAAAAACACAAACTCGCTGATATTTTTATAATTTTTCTTCTCTCAACAAGCAATCAGAATTCTCCATTCATAAATTTTTTTTATTCGCTGCCAAGTCAATGTTACTGCGAGTCGGAGTCTACATTTGCTATTGATTCAACAGTGTTACAACAAAGCGAGAGTGAGAGACAGACACAGAGGGAGAGGGGTGTGATAAATTACAGATATAGGGATAATAGCCTATGCAGGTCTATACGCAATCCAAGAAAGTCCATAATTTAGTGAAATATGCTTTGTGCGAATCAACGCGCAAATTTAGCTATAGTACAACTGACTGACCGACTGACGGAAAAGATCTAATACGAATCTTAGCAATTTAAAATATGAACTGTAACAACACCACACAAATCAGTCACTGGAAGCAGAGTAAAAATGTTTTCGGAGATACTCACAAGGCTTTCACCAGCAGACTGGACAATGAACCTGTCATTTTGTTTTACGTCCGCTTGTGCGTTTGCATTGTCCCAGGCGAGACTCATGAAAGGATCGACTTCAGCGGGCAGAGAACCAAACATAGCCAGTTGGCTTGAGATGTCGTTAGTCATGGACCCTTGAGGGTAGATTGGACTTGCATCCTGCGGTCCCAAGTTGTAAAGGGACGGCTGATGCTGGGCGTGAGAGAACATTTGTTGCAGGACGGCGTCATTCTGGAATGTGATAGAGGAATTCGTGTAAGAAGGGAACGTCTGGTTCAAAGAGTTGTCAAATGAGTGGAAGGTCTCGATCAATTGAGGTTTTAACAGCGAAGATTGTTGAGCGTTTTCATAATTCTGAGGAGTAAGATGAAGCGATAGGCCATGGCCGAATGAACCGTCCATGGGAGTGCTGGGAGTCGACGGCCAGCCTGAGAAAGTATCAAAAATACTCGAGTGGAAAGGAGAGGAGTTGATGGATCCAGGTATTGACATCGGTGGTGTCACCGGAGAAGGGGTGTTGTTGCATGAGGATGATGCGGACGACAGAGATGACGACGAGGATGAGGACGACAAGGTCGACGCCAGCGACGTCGTAGAGGATGAGCTTTCAGACTTCCTGTGCGCCTGCTGCGCTGGGCTGTCTGGAGACTTTCTCCTCGCTCGGCCACGAGAGTGATCCGAGTTGAATCGGGTAATACTATTATACCTGGTGAAGATGTCATTGGTCAACCGATACGACTCGCACGAATCGCGCTCCCTTACCGATTCTTTGCTGACAATCCGGTGCGTCCGGGGAAATATGTCTTGACGATCTTAGTCCAGACCTTTCCGTGTTCGTTGACCGCTTTGAGAAGCATCTCGTCCTGCGATGGCGGGTCAATCAACCGGATAAATGATGACATGCTGATGCCAAACACTTACAGATTCAGGTGTCCACATAGTTCGATCAATTGCGGGATTAAGAGTGTCCGTCCAGCGTTTTGCGCACTCTGAGAGAAAATATTTAGGATGTTATCCCACGGAGAGGAGCGGCTGAGAACGTACGATCACTATTGCGGGTTTGTACAATAGAGGCGACTTGAGACCACCTGAATGGTGAAAGATGAGAAGGTGCGATGAGAGGTGAGGTTGTATGAGGTGGCTCTTACCGTGTACCATAAGTCTTGATTCCCCTCACGAGTCTCTCATCTTCTTCTGGGGACCAACCGCCTTTGACAACGTCAGAGGCCATCTTTGCGAACCAACGTTTTCTGCAGTCCTTGTTGGTCCTGTTGGGCACATGCTTGGCTATGGCATGCCACTTGGAGGGGTTGGGGTTTTCGGGATCCTCTGCGAGAGGGAGAGTCAATGATTCCAGCCTGGTGGGAGCCCTGAGAAAGAGGGCACACCTTTTTCGACTGCCTCGCGGAGTAGCTGGTCCTCCCTGGAAGTCCAGGACCGACGCTCTCTGCAGGGTGTTACGGGCATTTTCGAGATAGATTGTAGAGAGGAGTGGAGGAAGTGGCCGGTGAATGGACCTCACCTATAAGCATTTCTATGCTGTGGACGAGTCTAATATTATACTGGAGGTGCCCACCCGAAATGGGGATGAGACGTTCACACGAAGCTATCCAGATCACTGGGCTCTATTTTGGCTACGGTGGACAGATGAGATTGGTGGTTAAGATCAAGGTTATGTGCTTACACGAGTCAATTCCGACGACTTGCCCATTAGGCAACTCCTCAAGCGACTTCAAAAGGCGGTGCCTTATGGAGTTGTCCTATGACATCTTGAGATAGTCAGGCGCTGGCTCCGCTTACATGTCTATTTTCCAAATCCGTCTGATGCGACCACGGCTATCCCAAGTCATGGTAGCCCCTTCAAGTACTGACAGAATGAGCTGTGTAACTTGTGTGTTGAAAGAGTCCCGAGCGGTTGACTACCAGCACTTGAACGGTTCATACTCCCGCCTTTCCAGTCGCATCCCGAGTCCACAATGGACGGTCATGCGTACGGAGCTGTAGATCTTGTTCATTACGCTACGAGGTTGTCAGCGCACAGCTGGAAAGAGCATAGACTTTAGCGGAGTCGATGGGCTGTTCAGTTCGATTCTAGCTTCATAATGGTAGCTGAACTGGTTCGTGCCGTCCTCGACTCCTCGGACCTAAATTAGGATCGGTTCGCTTGTGTGGTGGTGCGGTGGTTCGGTAAGCAAACTACCACCGCTGATTGGCAGAACTGGTTTTCACTTTGCTTCACTCACGAACCATCCGAGTTTCATGTTCCAAGGTCCGACGCCGTCATAATTTACTTGACAGCTTGCGCCCAACCATTTCTTTGGAGTGAACTGTAGTACGTCTGAATCACCGTCCGTTGCGGTGCACAGACTATGCAACGGTTCTGGTCGTGATGCGTACCAATCCAGGCTATGCTTGTACTCTTTTTTTTGATTCATGAAATGTCTGATATGTATCCCACTAAAAACAGCCCATTGACATCGCCATGAAACAGGCATCTGCGCAGATTGCCAAGGCAAATAACACAACGAAACAGAAATTATACAGATGGCAAACGATCCAATCCAGTTGACGTTGAACCTAGAGCCCGAGCTGGCCAACTCTAAATGGACAGCGCAAAGGGCACCGTGTCAAAAAGACAAAAAAATCGGAACAACCCCCAAAATCAGCTCTCTCTCCGGAAAAGAACATTGTGAGAGACTTTCTAGTGCCTAAACGACGGGGCAATAGGTACTAGGGAATTTCTCCTTGTGTGAGAGAATCAACATTGATGATCTTTTTTTCCCTTTCGAATATCATTCATCTGCCCGTGACAAAACTTCCATATGCCAAATGCCAGCTTGCGATTCATGTGCCACGCAGGCAGCCCTGGTGTAATCCTCGTCTGTTTTTAAAAAAGCGGATCCATTCGGGTAATCGTGTCGGAATACATTTTTCGAGAGCTTGTTTTCTTGTACCCACGGGAAAGCCACCTGTAGATCAGTCCGGTTAAAACAAAATGACAAAAAAAACCCTGGTACAGTTTACTTTTCTTGCCAAGCGGCCAGCCAGCCTCGGGCGTGGACAGCAACCAGCTCATGCTTGTGACAAAGTATTTCTCACGCACTTTTGTATTTGTCGGCTATTGCCGCCATGTAAGACCTTTACAGGTGACCGACTTCGTTGAGTGACAATGGGCGCGAGAGGCTCGAATGTGGGATAACACTCAGCATGCTGGTTCAGCGGAGGATCATGAAACGTACATCGCGGACTGAGAATTATGCATTCCGATGCTTCTCTCCGACAGGAGGGATTAAGCTCAACGTTACACATTCGGCTGTGCCAAGATCCCCAAGACCGTCAGTGGTCACTATGACTCTCGCCATCGCATCACCAATAGCACAGTTTTACTCAGACTCCAAAGGCCTCTGAATGAGATTAATAACCTGGGCGCAAAATAAAATAAAATACTGACAAAGCGTTTGAAGTATTTGTTTCACCGTCTCAAACGGTACCAAAAAAAGAGATTGGCTTGACCTTATACGACTATGTGTACCGTACTAGCTGTCATTGCGTTCTAGTCCTTTGTTGGTTACAACAAGTCGGCGCATCCTAACGGCGGTGATGAATGACGTCATCGCCCGCTATGTTCCAGCGCGCGCGATTCGTCTGGCAGTTCGCTGCAGACACCCATCCCGAGCTGACACAAACGCAAAGAAAGCCAGGCGCTTAGCCGCAGAATTGACGATTAGAGAGAATCAAGCGTACTGGCAGGTGCTACGTATTGTTCAATGCAGCGTGAGTACGCTCATAGCATTTTGCACCTTGAATCGCTGATTCTTATTCAACAGACGGCCCGAATCATCCCAGAGGACATTGGAAGAAGAAGGATATGTCGTCTGTGTGAAAGAGACAGCTCACCCTAGCTGTCTTGGCCGCGAAAGGCCTGCTAATGGGGTACCGGGGGGAGGGTACCAGAGTTTATTTTAGACATGGACGCAGATTGGAACGGACAGGTTAAAAGAGGATAAAAAGCGTTTATGGATATGTATTGACTCGTAGGTTCTTTATGCTTGCATTGCGTTCTCATGTGATCGTTCGTAAGGTGCCGAAGTGTCGAATGTCAACAGGGAACTACATTTCTTCAATAGCACTTAGCAAGCAAGGTATAATATGCCCAAGTTGAACGTCCCTTCCTTGACAAGTTTTATAAAGACTGTCACGAGCTGAGGGCGCTTTCTGTAGGGTTGATTAATAATGAATGCTTGTCGGCGGTGCTTCATGGTATTGTCGCCTTGCAGACCAGCATACAGCCGTTCGCAACGTCAATTTGTCATTCCAGGAAGGAATTAAAAAATGCGATAGTCCGCGGACGCATATGCAACACTGGCAGCTACATTGACTTGGAATGAATCCCTCAAGTCAAAACTTTGACTTGCCATTCCCCCCCTGAGCGTATGGCAAAGACACACACGGCAAACGCGCAGCCTGGCAGCGATTCCTTGTGGAGAAAAATCGATAATCGACGTATTCTATCGACGATGCTCCAAATGCCAATCGCCTGGTTGGTTGGCTGCCTGGGAAGTGTAACCTGTGGTTGTTGATCATGTACCGGGGTACGGTCAGGGTGTCACCGACTCCCTCCGCCTCCACACTAGCCTGTGTGTTTTCCGGCGGTTAACAGTGCAGCACACTGCCTATTACCTGGGCCGATGGTTATTGCCGTCAGGGACGTTACCTGGAGTTCTTGGAGGTGGAATAGTATGAGGTGTAATGCTTCGATGGGCTGCGGTTGACAGTCATCATGATGCCAGCGCATCATCGCTGGAAGGTTGCTGTGAGAGATGCGAACATGAGAGAAACGAGAAACCTATTGGAAAACCTATAGAAAGAAGCAGATCGTCATGAGTGATTTGCGAAAACCGCAAATGGTTCTGGCACTGTTTGATGTTTTTTGGTGTGAACCAAGCGTTTGACCAAGATCCGACGACGGAAGAACCTTTCGGTAAAACGTTTACAATCGAACTGTTTGGGATAACATTTAGAAAGACTTTTTTTTTTTGAGAATGGAGAAGAGCAGGTGGAGCAGTTTGGAGGCTGTTGATTGAGGCCCTGAGGGCTGGACGCGCCATGAACGCCATTTCGATCATAGTTACCAAAAAAGGATGATTCACGTGGCGCCAGTTTTTGGGAGAGATAGGAGGCGATTAATCCATCGCAGCTCGTTGAACCTGAAGCTGAAGCCTGTTGGTCCAAGTTGCATCTCAACCTCTTTGGCAAGAGCTCTAGTTGTGTAATTTCATCCATATATGCTAACAAAAAGTCACTCCAACAGATTATTTGTGCTTCAGATGGCAGAAATACACGATCAGTTTGACACGATTTTGATTCTCGATTTCGGTTCTCAAGTGTGTTATGGAGCACAGTGAATCTCAGTCTGATCAGCGCTGCTCACATCTATTCGTCTGTTTCTGTGCGGAATCGCAGTATAGCCATCTTATCACCAGAAGATGTCGAGAACATAAGGTTTACGCAGAGCTCATGCCTTGTACGACAAAGGTAGCGGATGTCAAATTCAAACCGAAAGGTAAAATTCAATCTTACACCGCGTACCGTTGCAGATGCTAACGCAACCCGTGTGCGAACGGTTTTCCAGGCATCATTCTTTCAGGCTCTCCATATTCCGTCTACGACAACGACGCCCCCCATGTCGACCCCGAAGTGTTCAACCTTGGCGTGCCAATTCTGGGAATCTGCTATGGACTACAGGTACTACTAAATACCCTTCTAAATGGATCTTCACACTGACGATACCTTAATTCAGGAAATGGCCTGGAATCTCCAGGGCAAGGTCACCAAATGCGAACATCGCGAGTATGGTCATGCGATGCTCCAATTGACCAAAATCGGCGGTGAAAATTCCACCGCGGATGCGCTATTTGAGGGGTTGGGTGATGAAATGCAGGTTCGTTAGATAACATCTGTTTATCTTTCTGTACTGTCAAACGTTAGGATAATTCCGGTCCATTTTTCTGATGCTGTCTAGGTATGGATGTCCCACGGAGACCAGTTGTCAAATCTTCCTCCAGAATTCCATGTCATCGGGCGTACGAGTACCGCGCCATATGCTGCTATCGCCCATAATACCAAGCCTTTTTATGGCATTCAATTTCATCCTGAAGTTACCCATTCCACTAGAGGCAAGGAAGTCATCGGAAGATTCGTTCTTAACATATGCGGTTGCAGCAGTAACTGGACCATGGTAGGGTTTCCTCCAGATTGGCACATCATTAATTGACTCACGTGTATGACAGGAAGAGTTTATTGGCAAGGAGGTTGCTAGGATTCGTGAGATCTGTGGGCCAAAGGGCCGTGTCATTGGCGCTGTCAGCGGCGGCGTGGACAGCACAGTCGCTGCGAAATTGATGCATGAAGCCATTGGTGATCGGTAAGTATTCGAATGTTTAGAGAGCTCTTTTTGCTTGACAATCATGGCTGATGTCTTTAGATTCCATGCGATTCTTGTGGACAACGGTGTGCTTCGCTTGAATGAAGCGCAACAAGTACATACGATGCTCAACAAGGATCTTGGCGTAAATCTAACTGTCGTGGATGCATCGGATCTCTTCTTGTCACGCCTTGCAGGCGTTGAAGATCCTGAGAAGAAGCGAAAAATTATCGGAAATACGTTTATCAATGTGTTTGAGGCTGAGGCTGCCAAGATTGAAGCTGCAGCTGAAGAGGAAGAACAAGTCGGAGCTTCGGTGCCCAGAGGTCGTGTGGAATGGTTGTTGCAGGGAACGCTGTACCCCGACGTCATTGAGAGCATAAGCTTCAAAGGGCCCAGCGCCACCATCAAGACCCACCACAACGTGGGAGGCCTTTTGAAGGACATGAAGTTGAAGCTGATTGAGCCCTTAAGAGAGCTGTTCAAAGGTATGTTTTCCGAGGATAATGGTTTAGCTGACTAGAGTATCGACATGATAAAACACAGATGAAGTCCGCGCTCTTGGCCGGCTCCTCTCTATCCCCAGCCATCTTGTCCAGAGACATCCCTTCCCTGGACCTGGCCTCGCGATTCGTATTCTAGGGCCCGTCACTCGTGATCAAGTAAAAATACTGCAACAGGCTGACAACATTTACATTGAAGAAATCCGCAAGGCCGGGTTGTACGACCATATCGCACAAGCGTTTGCTGTCCTATTGCCCGTAAAGGCAGTAGGAGTTATGGGTGACCAGCGGACGTACGAGCAGGTCAGTTTGAATGGGAGGGTGACGAACTGATTCATTGGGTGGTTTACATTTTTCTTTTCTGAACTAGGTCATTGCTCTCCGCGCAGTTCAGTCGGAGGATTTTATGACGGCAGATTGGTACGTTTCATGTCGATCTGTATGGGCTGTCGAGCAGTGCTAATTAACTGTCTAGGTACGTATTCCCTCCGGAGGTGTTAAAGCGGATATCATCTCGAATTACGAATGAGGTATCGGGGATCAACCGTGTTACATATGATATTTCATCCAAGCCGCCTGCTGTACGTCCAAACATTCTAGTTGCATTCGAAAAGGTACAAGTGTCTCATCGTTTGAATGACAGACGGTGGAATGGCTGTGATCCGTGCCCGTCGAGGTGTGGTAATATTAGTCGGTTGGTCTACGCCGATGGTTATCTAGGGAAATTGGGAATAGAATCCAGCTGCCCGTTGCTTTTTGCGGCGGTACACCGCTGAGGTCCTAAATTATTCATGTCTTGGAGGATACTGACCATTGTGCAACACAGCCATCGAATGAGTCGCAGGGCTACGTACCATTGATCCCTAAAATGATGAACGTCTCCGTTGAGATTCAAGATCCCTCGGGGCAGTTCAGGCTGTGCTGGGCCTTGTAAACCCTGACTTTGCATTCACGTACAGACGCAGTTATTTGGCAAGTAAGCGTTCCTTTATGTGAGTGAAGGGCAGAAACAAGGAGAAGGATCGTCCCGATCACCGCCAACTACGGATTGTTCAGCTCTTGTGCTTGAAGGTTCTAGTTTTACTAGTGCATAGCACAGGAAGACGTGAATGCTCATGGATCAAAAATGAAGGCACTAGATGCATCGTGTTTATTGGTGTATACCTGTTTTGTCGACAGTGCACAGGATTTCTGGCCTCGAGCTGAGATGAGGCGATTTGCCTTCCAAATAGTCGCCGGGACATCATGATCAAACGCATCCCCTTGAGTTGTGATTGCTAGAGATTCACCAGTCATTCGCTGTATAACTTGCGTCACTCGGCAGTGTCTGGTGACTTCTGTTAGGATTTTAGGTTATGTGTATCGGAGTGACTTGTGATTAATGAGAGATTGAAGTGACTTGTTGTGATGTTGGTGATGTAGATGATGTAGTAGTTGGAAGATGAAACATGGAAATTTGAACGCTCAGTGGCGTCTGGATACCTTTTAGGGTAAAGTCAGGCCGTGCTACACATCAACGAGGGCATTTGCCAGTTGAAGAGCACAGCACGGGTCAGTACAAAAAGAGCTAGGGGTATCACAGCCGGTCTCTCCTGCGGCGAGGATAGCGATCATTAGATCAACGGAGTTTGCTACCCATCGATGACAGCCATCCCGTCATTCCAGGGGGTTCACTGTCAATCTCACTTAGTTACAGGCATTCGGCGCTGAAGTGACTGTTGGACAGCGGGCGTCGGAGAAGAAGGACGTTGTTTGAGGTGCTTGGCTTGGATTTGACTTGATAGTGATGAAGTTGACTCGAGAGGGGACGGAAGGTCTACGTTGTCGGTGGCACTTTACCTAGCGTATCAATAAATGAAGAGTGTCTCAGGCAGGGGTTTAATGAAGCCCCTGAAGGCGCTGTGCTACAAGTTTTATGGTTGACTTGGTCAAACCTTCATGCCTCGTGGGCGTTACGCATCCAGAGTCCTAAATGGCAAGGAAAAATCGCAATAATTGAGACAAAAACGAGTGCGGTCAGTCAGTCAGTCGAAGCAAAAGCATTATCCGGATTCCGAATACCAGAGCCGATGCTGTGATGGGTCTGCCAACGTGATTACTTCCAAATTTGGCAATCGTCTCTTTTCTCTCCACGCGTTCATCCCATCAGCCACGCCGCCAGGTCGCGCTTACTCGTTATCATGGGTCAGTCTCCATTCATTTATTCACTGGCTATATGCGCCTAATTTCTTTCTTACTCTTGTGCGCATTCAGGAATTCCCAAGGTGCGTCTACAGATGTGTTTTTTTTACCTACGCAGGACGTCGAAATTGATGCCAAGTTTCTGAAACCAGTTCTTCCGCTACATCTCGTGCGTGCGTTTTCATTAAGCTGGGCGGACGTTTTTTAAAAAGAATTTAATGGGCATACAGAGAACGATACCCTCTTACATCACAACTCATTCAGGAGAACAAGATTCCCGAGTTTGGTGCGCACCGCGGTAGATGGGCACGAGTACGAGTCGCTGACGCGCAGTGGCAGATAACCTCTACCTAGACTTTAACGGCATCATCCACAACTGTACGAGCGTCTCTCTCCGCATTGTACCCAGTTCTTTCTTCATGCTGCCTTTGCAGGCTCACATCCAAACGACAATGACGTTCACTTTCGATTATCTGAGGAGCAGATATTTACGTCCATCTTTGCTTACGTCGACCATCTCTTTAGCAAAATCAAACCAAAGAAACTGTTTTTCATGGCTGTTGATGGTGTGGCTCCTCGTGCAAAGATGAACCAGCAACGTAGTCGCAGGTTCCGAACGGCAAAGGAGGCGAAAGAGGCTCGCGAAAAGGCGGAAAGAAAAGGAGAAAAGTTGCCCGATGAAAAGGCATTTGATAGCAACTGTATAACACCAGGTGAGTCCATCTGTCTGGGTGGCTGCCGACTTCTTTTTTGTAACCTGTCATGTTAGGGACGCCGTTCATGGCGCGCCTCTCAGAACAGTTGCGGTATTTCATTAACAAGAAGATTACAGAAGATTCAAATTGGAGAAATGTACAAGTTGTATTGTCAGGTCATGAAGTACCTGGAGAGGGAGAACACAAGATTATGGAGTATATCAGATTGTCTCGGGCACAACCAGATTACAACCCCAACGTCCGACATTGTCTATACGGGCTAGATGCCGATTTGGTCATGCTGGGTCTTCTCAGCCATGATCCTCACTTCTGTCTACTGCGTGAAGAGGTAAAGTTTGGGCCTGCGGCTCGAAAGAAGGGCAACACGAGGCAAGTCACTCTAACGTATCACGGCATCGCAGAATTGTTGATGACTGCACAGTTTGGAGTCGATCAACTTTTATCTATTGCACCTCTCGCTTATGCGAGAATATCTGGATCTCGAATTCCGTGACATTGAACCTGTACTACCATTCGACTATAGCCTCGAACGTATAATCGACGATTTCATATTACTTGCTGTATTTGTAGGCAACGACTTTTTACCGAATCTTCCTGATCTGCATATCCATGAAAACGGGTTGGAGAGGCTCTTCGAAGTGTACAAGAAGGTTCTGCCAGGGTTGGGTGCGTTTCATTAAAGGCGGGGTTTCCACATTTATGCTGATCGCTTGGCGGTCAGATGGTTACATTAATGAAAGCGGTACTATCAATACAAAGAGGTTGCAAGTGATCTTGGATGAGATGGCAATCTGGGAGCGGGAAATCTTTGAAAAGGAATATGCGGATTTGAATTGGTACAAGGGAAAACAAGCCAGATATGTAGAGACGATGGAGGTAGCACGGAAGCGGTCGAAATTGGGTGCGTGTTCTTTTGAATGTGAAATATAGCGATGGTTCACAAGCTCGCCAGTGTTGACTAAACCCCAACGAGAGATTTTTGACAAGGTCAAAGCATTTGTTTTGGAGAACCACACCAAGGAACAGGCTAGCAGGCCTAATCTTACGACGTTGACCATGCCAAACACTTTCCCAGCTCGGGAACGAGCTTTTATTGGTAGATTGGCTGACGATTTGCATTTAACGGTGACATGGGATGAGTATGACGAAGATGATGTGAACTTGGTAACGTGGTTGCTGCCGGGAGCGCTGGAAGAGCCGTTGCCAGAAAATGGCGGCGAGACTGAAGGAGGAAAGGCAAGTGATGAAGAAGGGGTATGGGAAGACGTTGAAGATGAAGATTATGATGAGGAGAGTCAGCTGGCGATTGACCGAGTGGTGCAAAGGTATGAAAAGGCACAGGTAATGGATGAAGATGCGGACGGAGGATTCGATGCTCGATATGAACAATCTATTCGGGATAAGATGGATGAGTGGAAACGGAATTATTACAAGGTATGACCGTCTCGTATGCGCGGTTCTATCAGCGCTCAACATCGTTTGAAGGGAAAACTGGAAATATCTTATGACGATCCGAAGGAGATGGGGGATTTAATCTACAGATATGTTGAAGGGTTGCAGTGGGTCATGTATTACTACTATAGCGGTGTTGCGTCATGGGGTTGGTTCTACAACTACCACTATGCTCCCCGCATATCCGGTGCGCATTTCGTCCTATCCTGGGGACATGACTGATAATTGTCCCAGATCTGCGTGGCGTCGATGACATGTCCTTCAACTTTGAGCTGGGCACGCCATTCAAGCCATTCCAGCAGCTTATGGGGGTTCTGCCTGTGGCTAGTATGGAGCATATTCCCCTTGCGTACCAGGTACGTTTCGGTAGCGGATCCTGCATCCATATCTGACCTGCCAATCCATTAGGATCTCATGTATGATCCTAATTCGTCGATCTTGGACTTCTATCCGCTCGAGTTTGAGCAAGATCTTAATGGAAAGAAGCAAGACTGGGAAGCTATTGTCAAAATTCCGTTCATTAACGAGCCCAGGCTTCTGAAAGCTATGGCTGGTCAGTCTCATTGACGTACTTGTTTGCATGTAACTAGAAGTTTTTCATAGCCCGTGATCAACGCTTAACTGGAGAAGAGAAGCGGCGAAACTCCTTTGGTACCAGCACGATGTTTAGTTACAACTCTGGCGAACCGACACAGTACCCATCGTCGCTTCCTGGATTCTTCCCACCCCTGTATCGATGTCAGTGTGTTATGGAGCCATTTGATTTGCCCACCTTGGATGGTCTACATCTCATACCTGGCCTCTGTGACGGCGTCTTCCTCGGAGCCGAAGCTTTGGCGGGTTTCCCATCGCTCCAGACTTTACCTCATACTGTAACTTTGGCATTCCATGGCGTCAACGTTCATGGCTCGGAGAGTCGTAACAAGTCTATTGTTGTCCACATTGGGAATCCCCACGAAGGCCGTAAGCCACAGGAAATTGCAGAAGAGATGGTCGGGGAGAGAACATTTATGGGTTGGCCATTCCTGCAAGAAGGACTGGTTGTCGCAGTCTCGGATGCGCTGTTCAAGTACGAGAAAATGTCTGTGATACCTGGCGCGCCGAAGAAGGTTGTTTCGACTCCACATTCACAGCAGGGCCTTAGTCATTGGAAGATGAAGTCAGAGAGAATTGACCAGGTGTACTCGAAACGCTTTGGTGTCGTCACAGGCGAGATTGAAATACTACTACATGTGCGACCGCTGAAAGGTATTTCGATTTCTAATCGTGTCGTGAAACTTGGCTCATTAGATGCTGAATTGTAGGGCTCAAGCGATTGGAAACCGGAGCGTTTGTGAAAGACTATGAGGGGCCAGAAAAAGAGGTGGAACAAGCTGTTCAAATGTGTCTATCCAAAGTTGCTTCAGAAGATCCCCGATTCTTGGAACGGGAAGCGCCCCCACTGCATGAAGAGTTTCCTGAAGGAACCAAGATCTTTTTCCTTGGAGAACACGCGTATGGTGTAGCCGCCCAGGTATCATCAACGACTGAGACGAGCCTGTCAGTTGTGCTCGCTGTGAGTTTCAACGCCTTGCTCTCTGTCGCATACTCTCACATTCGGTGGCCTAGATATTCCCCTCGGACAAGCTTGAAGTCGAGAAATTTAAGGACATTGTCGACAAAAGAGTATCTTCTAAATACTTCCCGTCTTTCAAGGCTGCAGAGATGTTCGGAATGTCTGGACGGGCATTGTCCAGGATCACGTCCAGCTTCATGGTGATCACGCCTGATGGTCAAAAAACGAACGTTGGCCTCAGTCTTAAATTTGAGGCGAAGTCTCTCAAGGTTGTGAATTATTCACGGAAAGGCGGGCGTCACTGGGAATTCAGTGAGAAAGCGATCGAACTCATACGGGACTACAAGGTAATTATTCTTGCGTGACAAGAAACAGTTTTCTTATGTTATTTGCAGGAAAAATTTCCCGAAGTTTTCCGTGCGCTGGACAGGAACGGTAACGGTACGCCCTTGCAGAGCGTTTACTCTTAACAAGTTGACGAGGTCAAGTAGACATCGCCAAGGCATCAGACATATTCGCCGAGTTTGACCCGCAAAAGCGAGTGAAAGAAGTTCAGAGTTGGTTAAAGAGTAAAGGTGTTCGAGATTTCGAGCCTGTATCGTTGTTTTGCGATCAGTTGCCAAAGGTGTGCTGTTCCTTGCCACTCTTCCTGGAACCTGCTGACATTGTTATAACGCTAGGAAACTGTGGCAGAGATGGAGAGGATTGCCGACGAGTTCAACGCTAATCGAAATTCGTCTGGTATCAAGAAAGCCATCGTCAAGGGTATCCCGCGGCAAGCAGTTTTGAAGCCAGCACATGCCATCTACCGTCTTCAGAACCAACATTTTGCGGTCGGAGATCGTGTCACTATGGTCCAGGATTCCGGAGGTGTGCCGCTGTCCGTTAAAGGAGTGGTTATTGGCTTGAATGCCAAGTCTATGGATGTTGTCTGGGACGTGCCTTTTATGTCTGGTATAACACTGGGTGATAGGTGAGTGATGAGTCTTCCATGTCCGCCAGTGTCGCTAAATTGACCGGCAATTTAGGTGTTCTCAGTATCGAGGGTCGACCGTTCCCTTCAACTCGTGTTTGAATCTGACCAACCAGCAATTCATTGTGCGGACGAGCCCCAAAGAACCCCCTCCACCGCCCCCACCAAGCGTCCCTTTTAGGCCTCGATTCGGACCTCATCCTGTTGTTCAACCCGCTCCTGGGCAGCGTCCAGCAGCAGGATTTAGGCCAGCTGTTGCACCAACGTGAGCAATTGTTTTGTGTTCTTATTCATTCAGCTAATGACGACTACTACAGTCAACAACAAGTGCCAGTACAGATTATGACAAACCCGAACAGGGCGCGTGGTGCTCACGTAAATGGCCGCGTCAGCTCACCTGTTGTTCACCATGCACCAGCTTCCAACCGTGCTTCCACAAACACGACCCCCGAGCCTTCAGTTCCTGTCGCACAACCGAACGGCTTCTATGGTCCATCCCGTGGTAGACGTGGTTATCTGTATCGCGGCATCGGTCGAGGACCACCAGGATTCGCCACTCGAGGCGGGGGTCATGGCTTTGTTCCGCATTATGGACAGGTGGAGCGGAACCGGGGAGATTTGAGGGGTAATGCCTATCGTGGAGGTGGAAATGGAAGAAGACGGGGAGTAGCTGCGTCGGATCCCATGTGAGTTGTAGTAAGCGATTTGAGTTTTTAATGAAGTGGATTCCTTTGTATGTGCTTGCCCTGGAAGTTTTCATGACAGGATGCATGGACAAGTCGTGATGTTCCTGGTTGCCGGAATTCTTGGCATGATGGTGAGCAATGGGCGGCTTCGCCTATTCGGCGTATGTTTTTGCTGCAACACATGGTGCTGGAATATACGAACCCCTACTGTATCGGTTTTAACAGAACGGTAGGCAACACATGGATGCTGAAAGCATAAAGAAAGGCACCAAGGACCAGCTTGTTGAGCTTGTCTCATTAATGGCGCCCCCGCTTAAAAATGGTAACTGACGCTAGCTGTGTGAATGAGGATGTGATGGGTGCAAATCCACCAAACCCATTATGGTATAGCCTCCCTTTTTACTTCCACACGCATTTGTTGAATGTGGAAAAAAACAAACAGAACAAGCAACTTGTGATGAAAATGTATCTCACAACCGTTTGATATGGTGCCCACTATTCGGCTTCGATGGATGGGCAAGAGTGCAGGAAAGCAATAAAGCATGCGGGTCTTTTTTTTTTTCCTGAAGGAACGTTTACTACAGTAACAGGACGTGCGCAAGCCTCGTTTCCTTGCTGCTGCTGCTGCCGCTACTGCTGTTTAGGCGGACCCTTTTTTTCATCTTCTACTTCCCCTAGTGCAACCTAGCGACAAAACGCTCTACGCCTTGTCTTTCTCTCTCCGAGTTGTCACGTATAGGGTGATTGAGAGAGAGAGAGAGAGAGAGATGGACGGGCAACGCTCTGGAGAACATCAGCCGGCACAGGCACAGGCACAAGCGCAGGTGCAAGTGCAGGAGGCGGGGCCGGCGGCACACTCGCCTCAAGAGTATGACTTGTCTGGAGGAACACGGCCCATGGTTGGGGAGGCCGCGGGACAAGGGAGGCCCTACACAGCGGAATCGTTGAGCCCAACGTTGGCGCCGCCAGCACGTCCGCTGGAGGTACAGACATCCGATGGTAAGCGATTCATCGTCACCATCATCGTCGCTGTTGTTATTGTTGTTGTTGACGGGCAGCGATCGCTGATGTCATAAGTAGCTGTAACGCGGGAAGGGCAACAGCAAAAGCTACCGCCTCAAATCTCAGAATCTCCGGGACGTCTCTCGCCAAGGATGCAACCCGTGTCTGTCGCCATTCCTCGCAGGTTGTCGAACACGGCTCCCGCTGCAACCTCGAGGGAGAGGCTGGAGGACGACGCGTTGACGAGTACGTTGCATGGTCACGTTGGTGTGAGTAGGCCGCCGCCAGTGTTATCGCATGCGCGACCGTCGGGGACTATGCGAGGAAATGGGAGGCCGAGGACGGGTGATTCGTTGGGGCATCGGTCAGCGATTGATTGGATCATTCCTGTCGAGGAACGCGTGAGTTTTTTGTCTGTTTTGGTGATGCAGCTGGTGGTGACTTGGGCTTGGCTGAACGGCTGTGGAAGCCTCCGATACGACAGCATACGGTGGAAGAACGGCTGAAGCCGACGTTGGATGAAGCTAGAAGAATGAGGGCCAAGTTCAAGCGAAGGGCTCAACTCACGGGTTTGGCTATCAATGCGGCTATTGGTTTGCAAGTGATTTTGGGAACGTTGACGACGGGATTGTCGGCTGCACGTTTGGATGGAAAGCAGGTACGTTGAGAAATGTCGTTTTTTGCATGCAAGGTGATTGATTTTGGGTGTGGATGATTGGCTGACTGACAGTTTGGCATTGCGACGACGATTTTTGGTGGGTTTGCCAACTTTTTTGGGCGAGCTAGGCACCGGTGTGCTGACATTTTTTTTTCCTTAATCTGTCAGGCATCTTTTCGACGTTGACGGCTTCGTATTTGGCCCGTGTCCGAGGTTCGGACGAACCTGAATTATCGCTCACTCGCGCCAAGGACCTGGATCAGTTCATACGAGAATGTGAATCTTTCCAACTCGACCACGGTCATGAAGTCGGTGCGGCATTCAACGCTACTGTTGACAACATGAGACACCGGTTCGAGATTCTGTTGGGCAATAATGAAGAGTAAGTCTTGTCGAGATGTTTCATCGGCGCCTTGTCTCTTGCCATGATTGACAAACCAACGTATTCAGGGAGCGTACTAGGACGCCGCAAAAACAAAGCTCACCTGCTTGACTTGTGTCATGCCTCGACTTCGGCTTACGTCGACTGCGTTTATTATCCACTCTGGTAACACTAATGTTTATTATCGAGTACTGTTTTGTGATAAGTTTATTCGTGATTACAAGCTGGACTGGTTTCTCGCACAGTCGTTACCAAGTCTTGTACCAAGCTGTTGCCCTGTGTACAAAGGTATTCAAATTGTCATGTGTCTTGTATTGGTCAAGGGTCAATAGTATGCCTGAGATTTACCGGGGACGTCCACATGTCCGCAAGCTCGTCGTCAGCCAGCGACAGGGCAGATAGTTTTTGCGACAAACTCTCATGTGCCGAGCGTCAATATGTCACGGCAAACATATCCCATTTGTTCTCTTTTCAATTCTCAATGGACCGGATGCTCCTGGCGTACACATGCTTTGCATCACGGGTTCATTGAGATGCACATCATGTTCACATTGGTATATTCGGCTTGTCATTCTGCTGCGAAAAAAAGGATTTTATACAATATGAACGAAAGGAGACGCCTTTATAGCCTGGAGCGGAACGCGAAACACGCCAGCGAGCTGCTAGACGAGGACTTGGAGGCTTGTCAAAATACATTGCTCGTGCGTTTGGACACTTTCCCAAGCGGCACACGGATGCACGGATGGTCGGACGGTCGGACCTCTTCTATATGCGCGCGCCCATCAACTCTAATAACAAATAGCAGCCGTTTGCCATGTGATCCAGCTGAAGCAACTATGGGAAGCCTCCTTAAAGTGTGGGGTGGATGCGTGGAAAGGGTGGTGAAAGCCTTGGAGGGACCTTGGTTTACCGCCATCTTAAGAAACCATGGACGACAAAGCTTTCGCTGCGCATACGGGAACGAGAACGCATCAAGATAGGCTACGCGAAGTATGGAGGATGCCGATTACCCAGATCTTGCTCATCTCTATTATATGCTTTTGCTGTCCAGGTCTTTTCTTTTCGTGTCACTCGAGGTTTTTACACTAATCTTGTTCCCCCGGAATGGGTGACAGGAATGTACAATGCTATAAGTGGTCTTGGGGGATCTGGTCAGCTGGATAGTACGGTAGCGGCGAATGCGACGGTGGCGTTGTTGGCGGCTACGGCGGCATCTGCTATTACGCTCGTGCCGCCGGTGTTTGACGTGAGTTGTGTTCAATCGGGCTCTACGATGAAACCTCCTACACTGCGTCCCCAATACAGTTGCTCGGACCCAGCTGGTGTTTACTCATAGGCAAGCATCATTCTCTCCCCCCAAAACAGCGCCCTTTGAATGCTAATGGCTGGATCTGAAAGGTGGATGGACCTATCCATTATATTCGGGTGCCCTGCTTTGCTACAACCATACCAAAAACTCGGCGTTTGTCATTGCGAGTGGTGCGATTCTCGGTATTGGTGCTTCGTTCCTTTGGGTTGCCCAGGGTGCCGTGAGTTCAAGGCAACTCGCAAACTGAATGATTGACAGACATGTTTTCTTGGACAGATCATGGTCTCTTATCCGTTGCCTGACCAGAAAGGTCGTGCGATTGCTTTCTTCTGGGTGCGTCACCAAAAAGAGCATCGAATTGAATGCGATCTAGATGGTAACATGCTTGGCAGGTCATCTTTAACCTGGGAGGAGGAATCGGCTCGTTTATCTCGTTTGGCCTCAACTTCCACAGCAAACGTGGAACAGTGACAGACGGAACATGTACGTCTGCCCATCTCATAACCAATGCGCCATCTCACTCATACCATTGCCAGACGCCGCCTTTATGGTGATCATGGGTAAGGCCCATCCATCCATCCTTCCTTCCTTCCACTGCTTGACATACACCCACACCCACATAGCCGTCGGCTGGCTCCTCTCCGCCTTTGTCTCTCCTCCCCACAAAGTCATCCGCGCAGATGGCACAAGAGCCGGTCCTCCACCCTCCAGCCGTCACTCGAGCTATCACGAATCTCTGCGGAGAGAGATGCGCAACTTTGTCACAGCCATCACCAACTGGCGCATCCTCTTTCTCCTCCCCGCCTTTTTCTGCGCCAACTTTTTCTATTCGTATCAGCAAAACTCCGTCAATGGTAGGAAATCTTTTTCGGAGCTGTTTTTTTTGATGTGTCTCTGATGAGTTGCTTTTTGTTTCCAGGCGCGACGTTTACACTGCGTACACGGTCGCTAAACGGTGCCATGTATTGGATAGCCCAAATGGTGAGTATCCCCACCTCCCTGCGTCCCTACCTCCCTACCTCCCAAGTCACCCCTCACCAAAAACGCGCTCTCACCCCTCTTCTTTTCAACTCACAACAGGTCGGCGGCCTCATTATTGGCTTTTTGCTCGATCTCAAATACCTCACACGTCCCCAACGCGCCAAACTAGGCTACGTCCTTGTTTTCGTCACCGGATTCGCAATTTGGGGCGGTGGACTGGCATTCCAGCGATGGGCGGACAACACGCACAAGAAACAGTGGTTGGATTTCCAGTTGTCGGGGGTGTATGTTGGACCTTTTTGGCTGTGAGGCGTTTGTTCTTCTTGTTCTACGTCTTGTCGAAGTGAGCTGATTCGGGGCAGGTATTATTTTTATGGAGCGTTTGATGCTTTCTGGCAGGTGGTTACCGCCCCTCCACCCATTCCCTACCGCATCCTTTTTACTGATCACCACCCTCGACTTAGTCATATTGTTACTGGTTAATGGCATCAATCGCCGATTCCCCAGCCACCGCCGCCAAATTTGTCGGATGTACGTTTCCCCCTTCCCTCCTTTTCATTTCGAAAGATCCAACTCTGACAACACATTCATTCAAACCGTTAACAGTGTACAAGACATTCCAAGCTACAGGCGGAGCCATCGCCTGGCGAATCAACGCTCTCAAATGTGAGCCTCTCCCTCCCCTCCCCTCATTCTTCTTTTACTTTACCCCATCCTTTTGCTTATCGCAAATTGTCTTTCCAGACCCACCGCTCACACAGCTCGCAATCAACTGGGGTCTCTTGGGCGGTGCACTTATCGTCGCTATTCCCACTATTCTTGCCATCACACCTTCTCCAGTTACAGGCGCTATTGTCGATGACGTGGACGCGGACGCGGATGAGATGGGGGAGACTAAAGAACGTGATAGTAAGGAAGACGCTTGATGGTCTGGTAGTTTCTGTTTCCTGTGTTTTCTGAGAATTTGAATGGGTGCACAAGTTTGGAATAATGATAGGTATATATGTGAGATGTGAAGATATTGTTGTACAAGTCCGCAGGCGAGTGAGAAAAACAACGGGAGCAGGAACAGGAATGAGTACAGATAGGAACACTGAACCTAATCCAACACGTATGCAGCTTGCTAAAAAAACAAAAACGGAACACAGCACCGAAAACATACACATATGGTCTCTTTACCTCACCTGTCGTACCCCAGCTGCATGCGCCCCTTGCGTAAGCTCACACACATTACTCAAATAAGTCCCCCAATCATCCAACCTGTTTTTTTTTTTTGAAAATCAAACGCTCATCAGCACCCGGCCGAACGACGAAAAAAGCAAAAACTCAGCACTCACTCGAATCCAGTAGGCGCATTAGACCACATCGCCATCGTATCACTGTCAATGACAAACTGCTGCTGCAGCTGTTGCTGTTGTTGGTGCTGGTGCTGGTGCGGCAAAGACGAACTCGACAAATCCGACAAGTTCGTAAGACTCGCCGACCTCGACAGCAAAGGTCCCTGCTCCAGGTGCCGCCGTTGTTGTCGGTGTAACTGAGGCTGTGGTGGTCGAGCACCTCCAACTCCTCCTCCCATATGCATCGCCGTCGCCGTAGCCTGCATCCCATGCAAATCACCTCTATATCCCCTATCTCCCATATACCCCGTCCCCGCTCCAGACGCACCCAGCGTCATAGCATCCATCCCATCCATTCCAGACTGCAATGGAGGTGAAAATACACCAACAGGCGCCGGCGCTGCCGCAGAGGGAAGTTGATGTCCCCCATGCGAACGCGGGTGTTGATGCCGGTGCGAATGTGGATGCGGGTGCTGCTGATGCTGCTGGTGTCGCTGTGGCTGTGGCTGTTGCTGTTGTTGTACATGATGAGAATGCACACCTTGACGTTGAGCACGCGACGAAAACTCCAATGCAGCAACTAATGGGTCGTACCCCATCCCACCCTGCGCCTGATCTGGATGCAACTGAGGAGGGGCGGAAGCGGGGGAATACGAGGGCGCCATTTCATTAAACCAATAATCTGACTGACCGGCAGGCGCAGGAGGAGGTGGAGGTTGAGCATGCATCGCAAAGTTGACCTGGCCGTGCAACGGTAACCTGCCCAACTCGTCACTATACATCGGCAATGCGTAAAACTGCGACTGTTGATGTTGTTGTTGCTGTGGTGGTGGTGCCTGCACCTGTGGTTGTGATTGTGGTGGTTGTGACTGTGGTTGTTGTGATTGCGAGGGTTGCGGTTGCGTCTGTATCGGGTGCATCCTTTGCACCCTCTTCGACCCCACAATCATCCTTGGCCCTTCCTGCAAAGACGAAGACGAGGTCGAGGTCGAGGACATAGATAAGGGGACAGTAGGCACCGTCAGCGTCAACGTCCCCAACTCCCCAGGACCCACAGGTGAAGGCGTGCTCTCTGTCAGTAGGCTATCCTCATCTCGTTCTCGTTTGTTGGAGCTCGGAGGACTAGAGTGAGGTAGAGGCAGTTCGCCCACTGAAGCCAACTCGTACAGAATATCCCTGCAAACCAAAAGACACCCTCAATCTGGGCAGCTTTGAGAAACTCGGCGAGGGACGTACCACAATCGACCACACATATGCCAACTGACACAAACGCAGAACATTAATCAATCACTCATGTTTTTCATCCAAATCATATGACCACTCACCGCTGCTCCGACAACCGCAAGACTTGCATACACTTGTACACATCCGCCATTTCCTTGTGCGGGTCCGTCGAAAGACCGGAACGTTTTCCGCCCCAAATGTTAAGGAGCAACACAATCCCAGCCGTAAATACCGCCATCTATGCCACTCATCAATAACTCACCAAATGAATGAAAGGGGCGGGCGGACCTGCGTTTGGGGCGGTGGTATTAACACCCTTTTCCTTTGTATATCAATGATATGACTACATGACCGAGCTGCGTTGGTGCATATAGCTAAGGAGGGGAAAGAAAGGGGAGAAGGTTTGCGAGGCGAGGGTATAAAAGGCCGGTGAATCAAGATTTGAAGATGATAGTATCCGACGTAGAGCGCCACCGACTGTTGAAAGAAGCGGTCGTTTTCCCGATTGGGGTCCCATCGAACTAGATGTGCCGCCCGTGAGTCAAGGCAGTCACGCCGTTGAAGGGTCAAGTTGGAAATCGTGGGGAGGTGGGGATAAAAGGGATAGGGGCTTACGATAGTCGGGTACAGAATCAACCCACTTGTTCAATGCAGAATCCAGTTCAGCAACGATATGCTGCTCCCACTGTTGTCCCACGAATCCAAGCAAAATCTTGGACTTGTTTATCGAATACTTTGACAACCCAAACCCAACTCTCCATCACATGCATTTGTGTAAAGGAAGCGATAGCAACTCACGATTGTCCTCAATGAAAAAGCCAACACCTGGTTCAACTTCAAATATAAATTAAATGCTGTGATGAGCGATGGCTCGTCTGCTGGCTGCTTGAATCGCATTTCGGGATCTGAATGTTCCCAGTATTCGTCATCCACTTCGAACGGCATGTCAATGTCGAAACTGTACTCATAAAATGGTTAAACGGTGGAAAAAAGTAACGATGAATAAGTGAATGAGACGGCGTACTCTTCGTCTTGAATCGCGCATGGTCTGCCCAACGCACAACACACCATTCTATCCATAGAAACCAAGACCCTATATACCGTATAGCCTCGCTTGAACAAACGTCGAACAAAGCAAATTTACGGCCAAGCGACGCACCAAAACGCACGCTTCCAAAGCTCATCTTCAGCTGTCCACGCCTTTGTCTGAATCTTCCGTCTATGCGCTCCAACATCCTGAGCCAGTCGAATGCCAATGCCAACCATAGTCCAACACGCCTGCGGTGCCGAGGAACCCTGCAGAAATTGGACCGAGAGCTTACCCAGCCACGCGCCACGAGGGCATACAGATTAGCAAAAAAAGACCTCGCATCGTTCCCCAGACACTCACACAAATAAACTGCAAATCATATAAACTAGGCGGAGCCAACAGACTCCTCCTGACCATCTGCACTTGCTCGAACCATTTCCAACCGCAACTATTAAAGCTCTCCTCTCCATCCAACAGCACTCGTCTATCATCCGAATATCGCGAGCCAACGGCGCATACGAGAAGCAAGGTAGCCCCAAACATCTCATTGGTGTGATGCAGGCCTTCAGCGATGGAACGATCAAAGGTCGGGCGGTGGAGGAGTGGTAGGTATAGGTTGACGTTGGTAAAGTAGAGATCGATGAGCATCACAACAAGGTCGTCAGGTGGGAAGTTGTAAGTAGGGCGTTGAGTTTCGGCAGATGAGCGCTCCCACTGTGAGTGAATGTGGATGACTCGGTTGACAGGACGGAGGACGCAAAGATAGACTCACAGGTCGAACTGTCCAATACTCTGGCCGTTTCCCACCCAACATCGGGTTTTTCAAATGTTGGTCGTCTTGTCCCGTATACTCGTTCTTGAGTTCGATCGCGGTCTGAATCAACATCGCCCCACTGCTCTTACCAAAGAAACGACATTCAGCGGGATCGATGGACAGGCGCTTTAGATTGTCTGCCAGGATAAGGTGTGCATAGTCTTCATCTTGTTCGTCTTGGTTGTTACCTGAGGTGGCGGCATCACTGACTTTGCGAAGGGCAGAGGTGGCGAGATCGCCCGGATGCATGTGGCCCTGCGGTTGGGTATGGGAGGTGGAGAAGGAGCCTACGAGGGGGCTAGGGTTGTTGGGTGGGTCAAGAGTATCGGATGCGTTGTCGAGTTCTCGGAGGATGTCTTTGTCTGGGCATATCTTGGATGGTGGAAGGTTAGCAGTGGCGTATAGACTAAGATGCGATACACTCACTCTGCACAAGAGAGTTTCGAGCTTTTCCACTCTGTTTTCGAGAGACTCGACATATCTGGTAAACAAGTCTCAGGGTTAGACATGAGGCATGGTGAGGATGTAACAGACCCCTTGGGAGGACCTCTTTTCTGTCGTCGTTTCAGCCAGCATATAGGTTGGGTTGGATGAAATGCGATATACCTTGGCAGCTTCTACGTACGTGCATGACAGGTTGTACGTGACACAATTGGAACATTTATTTTCAGGCATCTGTCCGCCATCACCTGCACGTCGAATTGGATGTCCAAAAAAGCATGCTCACACAACAAGACGACACTCACATCGAACTGTACGCACACCGGCCAATCCCAACAAGCAAAGGACATGGTGAGCCAGGGAGCTTGCTCGCAGGAATCATATGAGACAACGCACTCTTCTTTCTTCTACAGATATCGCAAGCTCTCTGTATGCGTCTCTTTTTTGAGCTTTGATTGAGAGCATTTGCGCTCGAGTCTGGGTCATTGATGTCTTCCTCGTTGGACGACATGACTGCGAACAAACTGAGCCGTTTCTGTTCCAATGTCTGACTGTACGAATGAGTGGCTGTGTTGTTTCCTTTTTGGTGAGATGACATACGCGTCGGTACCGGCCGAGTCATGTGAAATATCAAGCCTGGTTTATAATTGTATGGTCGCTACTCGATTCAATACACTGCATTTTTCTATAAACTCTAGTTCTGTAGTTCCAGGAGGGACGGTGTGAAGCGCTGTGCATTACTTGGCTCTCCTGTGGCATACACAGCTTAGTAATCCCTCATAACTAAGGTAGGCGACACATCAAACCAGCACTCTTATGTAAGCAGCTTATGTAATCACATGACCAACCAAATTTGGTGGGTATGGAGGGGGACAGATGGTGGCAGCGTGGGACAGCGGAGTGCAGAATTCGGCAGCACGTGCCGGCTGGTGGCAGAACCGGTTTTCACTGGGATTCACGGCGACAGAACTGTATTACTGTCACGTGCCACCGGATAACTGGCTTTCACTGGATCATCGACATCGATCATCTCTCACCGGACGTGAACGTTTGAACGTTGAACAATGCTATCAACTCCCTCGCGTACCACCCGCCATACTCCTGTGCTCCTGTCTACGCCTGCGCATCAGGGCTCGAGCTCTGCCCAAGACTCGTTTACAAAACATTTGTGAGTGCCACCATATCTGGCACACCTAACTAAAGCTTTGGTTCCAGCCATAAAGAGACACGAGAACCATTTTTAGACGACCTCAAACATCATATGGAATGTGGGATCCCGGTAATGCTCAAAGCATTTTTGAAACGATGTTTAAAGGAAGGCGCACAATGTGACCCGGCGAA
>JNHW02000076.1:0-55017 GCA_001691775.3 Amanita inopinata Kibby_2008 | reverse complement strand
TCAAAAAAACCTTTTTCATTGTAAAATGAATTTTCAACTACACAACTACATTCTCCAATCCATTTGAGTGGGGACCTCCAGTTGGGCTGCGAGGTTTGGACRGTCACGTGATGGCTTATATAAGCGCACGTGACATTGAGTTACCATACTGGGAAAAGGCAGTGGAAGAGAGAGCTGCCTGGGYTGACAAGAACTATTGTAGGCATCATACACTACTTCCAACAGTGACTAAGGTGGCACAGAATGCAATAGGAAAGGATTCAATGGCACAGAATACTCAACTACAATATCCCTGCAGCTTGACCCACCAAATTTGGCCGGTCATGTGATTACATAAGCTGCTTACATAAGGGTGCCGCGCCTACCTTATAAATGGAGCGGTCTCTGCTTCGCTGAAAAGTCAGAGTGCCTGGCGCATCCCGACTTCAAATACGACAAGGTATGTGGCATCCTCTCAAATACCGTGTTGATTGCTGTCCCTCTAACATACTACATGCAACAGGTTTACGTTCACAGGTTGAACATAACTTGAGATATAATGCATTTCGCAACCATCCTCACCTTTGCCTTCCTCCTTGTCAGTGGTGTCACTGCTAGTGGGAACACAGGAATTGGTGGCAGTCAGGGGACCGTGTCAGGCGCCGGCGCGCAGTAAGTTTTGCTCATGAACCAATGTTTTGAACAAATTCACATCTATATGCTCCAATAGCTGTACAGGGGGCCATGCGGAAACGACTGCGGTTGATTGTTGGGCAAACAAGGGTACAGGTTTTTGGGTTATGAACGCATGCTGCGGACCTTACTCTGCCATGATTCGTTTCGGCAACGAAGTGATGGGAGAGTGCTACGGGGTGTCGAAAAAACGCCGATGGTGGAGGGTCTAAAACTGTGCACCTTTCAATTGAATTTTTGTTCTACGCCTGTACGAAACATGGTTCAGAAGCAGTACAGTAGTGCCTAGCTAGCGAATAAAGCTTGAGCTTGAAGTCTATATATTCGACATCCCAGTGGGGCGAGAGAACAGTCACAAGTCTGATACAGAGGAGTTCAACAATGGGTTTGTTGAACGAGGCAGTTCATAGACGGAGTTTTGGCTAAACTCTGCGACTTTCGGCTCAACGTACTTGAAGTGATAGAGACCTGATATGGGGTGGTTCCATTTGCATTCCACTCCGAGGACTCGAGTTCCAACGCATAACACAGTATATCGTAATAAATTAATTAATGCAGTTATTAAAATCTCACTTAACAAGTAAATGACCTTTTCCCCGTGTTCAAACTAGTTGAGGTTTGGGCTGTGGTATGGGCATCTTTTCCTTGACTCGATATACTCAGTGGGTTCACAACATGAGAAACAAATTTAGAGACCTCTATATAGTCTTACAGTGTAATTGGATTCGCTTTCCTCCCAGTCCATATCTTCAAGATTTCAATGATGGGCCGAAAAACGGAACGAGCATAAAGAGATTTTGCGCGGGTCTCGGTCACAATGCATAAGATAAGGCTCGTCAGCAGTTTTCAGCTTGGCATTCGATGTTCCAGATACTTATGCGTTCCATTTCCCAAAGTGCGTACCACATTGCGTTCCCTCGCATTCCCAAGTTTTGCTCACGTTCCGTATGTTTCGCCTCACGTTACAGCTCACGTTCCTCTGCGTTCCATATTCAGCCAATTTGTTATTAACCGCTATATAAACTCGGATGAATGGGCCCCATGATATGGCAAGGGAACTCAACTCGCGTTCCCATATGCGTTCCATCAGTCAAAAGTACGTTCCGGGCAAGGGAACGCATGCGTAACAGCGGCGTAAAAAGTATGGAGCCCGAAACATTTGCTCAAAAAGATATAAATGGAGCGGTCTCTCCTTCGCAGAAAAGTCAGTGGACAAGGTATCACCCTCTCCCGTGTTGATTGCTGTCCCCTGACACACTACATACAACAGGTTTACGTTCACAGGTTGAACATAGCTTGACTTATAATGCATTTCGCAACCATCATCACCTCCGCCTTCCTCCTTATCAGTGGTGTCACTGCTAGTGCCAGTTACACAAATTCCCAGCGCCAAATCGTGAGTATTGGTGACTGGTTTTTGTAGGGAACGCGCTGACGCAATTTTATTACTTCCCAGCAGGATCACAGTCAGGGGACCATGATGGAGCCCATGTAAGTTTGCTTATAAACCAATGTTTTGAACAAATTCACATCTATATGCTCCAATAGCTGTAGGGGGCATTATATGGAAACGAGTGCGTCTTATTGTCACGCCAGTGGGGGTAAAGGTTTTTTGGTTGGGGAGGTGTGCCATCAACCTGGTTCTGCCGAAAAGTATTTCGGCGAGAAAAAGAGGGGAACGTGCTACTGGTCGATACGCTCCATGTCGAAATAACTCCGATCGAACTCTAGGTGGAGGACCTGAAACTGCACTTCTCAATTGAAATTTTGCTCTACGCCTGTACGAAACGTAGTTCTAAAAGCAACAGTGACACACCATTACACATGTTACGTGCCAGGACGTATGGGACGTATTCGACATCCCACAAGTGGGGCGAGAGAACGGGGGCAACAAAGCGGCCACAAGACTGATACAGAGGAGTTCAATGAGGTCATGCAAGGGCATTCGTTGAACGAGGTAGTTCATAGACGGTCATAGCTTTGGCTAGACTCTGTGACTTTCAGTTCAACAACTATCGGAAGAGTCAAAAAGGGTATATCAAAGTACTTGAAGTGTCAATAGAGACCTGATATACAAAAGCCAAAGTGCGTCAACCTAGAGATATGGTCATTCTTCAGAGCACTACATACCCAATCACATCGCCTTCCTGAACCGATCTAGTGCCGATGCTTTTTGTGGACCCACGTCTTTGCCAGACGCAGCCAACCTCGCTTTCCGCCTCTCCTCTCTCTGCTTCTCCAGCTTGGCCCGGATTGCAACCTATTACGAGTATTGACTGTTTAGCGATGACCGCCGCACAGCATATAATTGACACAAGACGTACCGCCCTTGGATCAATCACGTTCTTTCGCTGCTTGCGCAGATATCTGGGATGAACATAGTCAAATTTTCATTCCGCATCCTAGATAACGTATGGCACCAAACTTACCTCTTCAAACTCTTGTTCCGTCCTCTCATTTTGTATTTCTCTTTCAACTGCTTCCTCGTTTCTGCATTTTCCTTGTCATTTCCATCAACAGAGTGACTATCGTCATCTTTTTCTTCCGTCTCGTCGGCCTGGCCAGAGGCCTTCAGTCGATCATACCGCGGCAGTCTTGCGAATGGAATCTCTGTCGAAGGCTTTCCATCGAATGTCGTTTCTGTGGTTAGTTTTGATGGCGGTGCAAGTGAACCGACAAAGTCTGGATCTAGCGTTATCAAGTCTGGTTGAATCTTTTTTTCATTTAGGTGAGATGAATCAGAATTAACAAATTATGACAATCGAGATAAAATACCTTGTCTAACAGTGTTCTGACTTCCCTCTCTCGCCTTGCCTTCTTGTTTTCGAACGGGTCGGCCTCAGCGCTATCAAAGTTGGGTTCGCCTGCTCCGGGCACTAGGATGCTTGACAGTCCAGCTGCGTGGCCAACAGTCAGAATATCCTGATATGGTGCAAAGCGAACAGATGCAAGTGGCCGATGAGTAACAGGATGTGTGAGGTAAAGGGGTGGTGGCGCCTTGGTATTGATGGTAGTGTAAACAGTTGGGGGCGTGTAAACCTGTGAAAAAAAATCATCCATCACTATCAAATTGGCTGGCCCAAACCATATTTGAAGGGAGAATCGACTTACATTGACGTTGCCGCTATTTGCGGCAGCAAGGTACCCCCGGGCACTCCAATCTAATTCAACATCCCCAGTCCCTCGTACCGTCCAATCCCTTACAGCACCTTTCCAGTTCCGGCAATCCCATACTTTTACGGTCCCATCCCTCCCAGCTGTGGCCATGTATCTGCCACCTTGGCTGGGATCGACGCTAACATCGACAACGGGACCCAGATGTGCCAACAGCTGTACGGCGGGATGTGGCAGATTTGGCGTCCATAGTGTCACACACCCGTTCTGATGGCCCAAGTAGATTACTGCGTTGTGTATATTTTGAGTCATGGCGTTACAGGCACCTAGTTTGGTGCGGTGCTCGACGATTAGCTGGCCAGTTGAGGTGTCTTGGTATTTTAGGTAACCTGAATTTCCCTGGTTTGCATCATTGGGCTTCGTTCTTGTTCACTGATAGCAGGAGGTGAAACGTACTATGCTTGCTAATAACCAGTGGTAGGGAAGAAACTCTAGCCTCGTAGGCTCAATGTGAGATTTTAGTCGGTGCAACTCGACGCCATCGCGGTCATAGATATACACATATTTTTTCTGTGCTACTGCATAATGCGAGTGATCATGTAAGAACCTACATGGGGATCAGATGTGGATTCTCGAGATGACATCAGTCAAAACAGAGCTGCGTACGTGATGTCTCTGCATGTCTCTTGTAATTGCAATTCCGAGTGCAACGTCCCTGTTTGCCAATCGAATGTGGCTACGTGTCCTTGACGGCCGACAATGGCAAGATGTCTAAGAATGTCGTGTTTTCAGCCAATGGATTCCCGTTACGCTTGTGTTTAGAGCAAAAGAAGAAAACTGCCAGATATGCAGAAACATTTCAGACATAGGTAAATCATGTATGCGCATAAAAAAGTATGGGATTCTTAGTTATGACCAGAATGAACAAGAAACTAACCTGCCGTTCCTGGTGTACCGGCACCGATATGGGCCCCCATCCAGCTTCCACTCCCTCCTTCCTTTGGCGGCCTCCTGTCCTGCACCAGCAGATAACTCTGCCTGACTGACGCGCCACGTTCTTTCCATCTCTCCCTCAACTTCCATCTTACCCGCCTCGTCCACAAGCAACATATCCGCTTCTTCAAGCAGCGCCCCTGCTTGTGCATTCTGCACGGACTGTCGATGCAACAAAGTTCGCAGCTTCTTGTTCGCAATATGTGAGTGTTTTGGTACATTATCCGGAACGGGGAGGTTGCGCAATGATTTTGGTATGGAAGAATGCTTCGATACGGATTGCAAGGTAAAATCAGTTTTTGAATCAGTTTTTTTGTGGTTTTTAGGTTGGTTATGTGTTCGCTTTTTCTTCGCCGGTGAGAGTGCATCAGCTTTTGCGATGAGCGAGTCCATGTCAAATTGTTTTTTCGATGCTTCAGCCACAGCCGTATTTTTTGCATTACGTCAGCACACACCAAATCAAACATACGTAAATAGGAGATAGAAATAATCTTTGATATGATTGTCACATCTGTGACACGCCCATATTTGTGACAAAAGCTCTCGAGTGAGTTGCCGCACTGACAGAGCACAAATGCCTGCAACCCTTACAGGAAAGAAACGAAGGCCTGAAAAGAGCCACGCAGAAGCATCAAGAGCAAAGAAAATACGTGTGGTAGCAAAAGACGTCGCTAAACCGTTAAACGAAGTACAAGATGTAGTTAGAAATAAAGGTAAAGGAAAAGAGAGGGTACGGGAACAGGCAAAAGGAAAGGGCGCAACATCTGTGGGAGGGAAGAGAAAACGCAATTTACCTGTGACAATGTCGAGGCATGAGAAGGGCAACGAGAATTCGGATGAGACTGAGGAAGAGGAGGATGATGACTGGGAGTCGATGTCGGGATCTGTATTAGGGGAGGAAATTGAAGGTGGGGTTGACAATGGGTCAGTGGAGACCAGTGATGAAAAAGAGATGGCCAGAGTGCCAGGGGAATCAAAGAGTATGTTTGCAGAACGTCAAAATTACATGTATATGCGGACTGACATTCTGCGTTCTACGCCAGCTTCACAGGAGGGACACAAGGCACAGCGGCTTTTACAAGCTCAGCGGCGTGCTGTGAAACCACATGCAGAATTGATTTCACAAGCAAAAGGCGTCTGGTCATTAGCGCGGCAAAAAAATATCCCAACTTCCGAAAGACAAGCACATGTCCGGAAGCTAATGGACGTTGTCCGTGGCCACGTCAAAGATGTTGCGTTGAAGCATGATGCGAGTAGGATAGTCCAAACTATCGTAAAACATGGCGGCCAGAAAGAACGGAACGAGATTGCTGTTGAACTCAAAGGCCAATTCAGGGACCTGGCCCAGAACAAATACTCAAAGGTGCTCGTTAATTTCCATTGGACGGAATCCCAGACGACTAACTACTTGTTGCTGCAGTTCCTAGTCACCAAACTAATCCGTCTCTGCCCTACGCACCGAATTTCCATTTTATCCGAGTTCCAGTCTCACGTTTTACGCCTTTTACTTCATCGAGAAGCCTCTTCAGTTCTAGCTGATACTTTCGAGCTATACGCCAACGCATATGAACGATCACTCCTTCTCCGCGATTTCTACGGCAAGGAGGCAACTTTGTTCACAGTCACTGGAGGCAGCGATGCAGACAAGGAGAGAGCAAAAACGGGCCTGCGCGGTATACTGGAAGGAGTTAGCCAAGAAAGCAAAAAGAGAATTCTCAATGCCGTCAATGAGAACCTGACATCGATGTAAGTTTACTCTAATAATGCGCCGTCAGACACTGATGACTTGTCAAAGATTTAACAATTCAGACAAGGGCGCCGTCACTCATGCCATTGTCCATCGTGCTTTGTGGGAATACGTATGTGTTATCAACGAGATAGCCGATGAAGCAGAGAAAGAGAAAGCTCGTAGAGAGATTTTTGAAAGGTGTGTACGCAACAAAGTCAGATATCTTCAGTGATGGGAATCGCGATTACTGTTCAGCTGCCAGGACATTCTTGCGGAGATGGTGCACACCAAGGATGGAAGCCGTGTTGTGCGCGATTTTCTTGCGGAAGGCAATGCCAAGGTATGCTACCTGGTGACTAGATTCTGCTCCGCATTCATTCTCATGACAGGATCGCAAACAAATACTAAAAGTGCTCAAGCCACACGTGGAACGTATGTGTTTAGATGATGAAGCTCAGCTCGTCCTGTTCACAGCGCTTGATACCATCGAGTACGTTGTCTGACCGTCCCTCAATCTCTAGTCTCACTGAAGCTTTGCCCCTCTATCAGTGACACAAAGTTACTTGCCAAATCCGTAATCTCACCCATTATCTCTACGCTCTCCACCTCTGTGCTAGGAAAAAATACCGCACCTTTACACGCAACACCACAAGGTCGGCGTGCACTCATCCATCTTCTTACTCCTAGGACGCGCCGCCATTTTACACCAGCGCAGATTGCTTTGTTGGCAGAGACCGACACGATACGCGATCGTACGAGTAAAAAACCTGTTGATGTGCGGGAGGAGGAAGTGAAGAAGGCTGCCAGTCCTGATCTGGTATCTTGGGTGACCGAAACAGGGGAGTCCACCGTGAAAGAAACCGGAGGCTGCCTGGTTATCGCCGAAATTATGCTCTATGCAGACGGAGGTTTGACATCCCTTGTTTTGCAATGTTTGGAACCATTTTTGACACGCCTTTTCAAGACAAAACTTCTGCCGTTGAAGCCCTCCTTCGGCCACTCTGCGCCACCTATCCCTCCAAAAACGTCAATGAGGTTCATCCCATCGACCTACCACATACATCCCGACTTTACAAAATACTGCTGCAAGGTGGACACTTTAATCATTCAACCCACAAGATCGACTATACCCCCACATGGAATGCTGTAAGATTTGCGATTGTATTTGCAAATACCATCGGAGAAGATGTCATTGTGAGCATGTGTACAAAAGGCGAGAGGGGAGGTGCTTTTGTCGTTGCAGAGCTGTGTTCAACCCTCGCCAATGGTACCAAGAAGATAGACATCGAGGGGGCTGGAAACATGGATGTCATTGATGAAGATCTGGAGGAACAGCGGGAGCAGGCGAGGCAGTTGGTCAAGAAGTGGTTCACTGACGAAGTGAAGATGGATATACAAAGGCGGGAGGAAATGAAAGGTCGAAAAGTACTACTAGAGTCTTTGGCCAAGTTGTAGGTGCACATCTTGGCCACTCATGTTAATTCAACACCTCAATATTCAACATCGCACATCCATGAGGTGCTCCGAGGTTTTCAGCAATAGTAGATAATAGTAGAATGTATTAAGGAAAGTGATGCGAGGTGAAGGTACTGTACACGATCACCTTCTCTTGAACCACCGGGAGAGATTACGATTTAACCAGTAAACCAAGCACTGCTCTATTATCAGTCCCGGGTACACAATCCAGTAGCAAGTAAGCACGTACCCCGATAAATCTAACCATTGCCAATCCAAAAGTAGTGTAGAGCACAATCGCAAAGTACAAGTTTCTCTTGTTTCTCATGTCGAACTCAAATTGACCGATAACTTCTTTGTTGATCGCGGGATCGTTGATATTCAGCCACCCGTTGATGTTATCGATCGCAAGGGCAAGAGCAGCGTTGCTCAACAGCCACACGCCGACGAGTCTGGTACGGAACGTCCTGTTCTCGTCATCTAATGTCAGATTCCTCACAACGTTTGATCCCGCGAATTCGGGCTTTGTGAGAGCACGCAGCGCGGTCTCCTGGAATGCGGCGTCGACGTCTTCCTGTGGCTTGGTCGTGTCGTCGACAACGGCGCCATCCGTGTCTGCAGCCTGCTGTGAATGAACAGATGGCAAAACCTCAACCGTGTCGCTTCCCTTCGTCCCCCAGGATACCTGTCACGAGTCTCAAAGTGTTGTACATAGAAAGTATAAAAACAGTAGACTCACATCGTGCAGATTACAGAACGCGTATACGTGAAGGACGTTGATAAAGCTGGGTGCCAAGAGAAGGTATTGGAAAAATGAGGTGAAGACATGCCAGGGATCGCACTACAGTTCTAATAAGGCCTGCGATCATACGAGATAAAACAATACTTACATAGAGAATGGAGGAGATGAGGTAAATCCCTGCGGTGTTGTCAATTTTAACTCGTTCATTTGGTGCGCAAACACAAACTTACCGAATGTTGAAAGCATGGCAGCCAGTAGAGGCCCAACCGGAGGCTCAAAAATCGCAAGAAGAATTTGTGAAGCTGATTTCTTGTCTCGCATCGCATTGTGAATATTCTAGATAGCGGCACATAAGACGAGAATTGTGAGTAAAAACACAGTACACGTACAGCGAATGAATGACCCGTTAACCAGAAGGAGCAAACAAGCAGATAAGTTGCAAGAATTGCAAAGACCCTAGCCATTGCACGTGTCAGGAGATCACCTTTGGTCTATTTTCGCACTACATACCATAGGGTCACTGAGTAGGCCGTTCGTTCTCCCTTGGGTCTATTCCCAAGAGCTAATATAAACTTGAACGACAATTGTTTAGTAAATAAGACATTTTTTCAACTCCACATCATCATACCTGCATCGCCAAGAAAGTGAGGTAGATCCATTTTAGTGCGATGTTGACCCAGTGAATCTTGCAAATCAAATTGTCAATACACTTCATGCTGAACATTTCATGACTGACCACAACGGCATTGCCACCAATGATAATACCCTGAGTCGGAAGCAGATCAATGATAATGCTGAAAGTGAGCCATAGATTCGCCAAAGAAAACCAAGAGAAGAATAGAGACAATGCATTGTACTGTGGATAGTTCACGTCATTTTTTGTAAGTTATCAAAGCTGTATGGCAAGCATTCTCACCAGAGCTTGGATATGAAAAATGAAGATCCTGAAAAAGTTGTGTCCCGATTGATACAAGCGCCAAAAGTGGAATAATGCATATACGGAAGCCGCGAAGGAACCATTAAGCCATCGACGACGTTGTCCTATGAGTTCAGATGCTTCTTCTGGTACGTCAGTTTCGGCCTTGCTGGGTTTGACATAAGTGAGCGTCCATTTGTCTCCCTTCTTGGCAACGAGCTCAAAACACAAGATGCGGTCCTCCGCTATGGTGTACATGAGATATCAATTCTGCCGTAGACCGCTTAGAATCTTACCAAGAAACATATTCTTGCGGAAAATGGACATCCCATTTATACCTTTGTCACCGAGCCGACTAGCGAGAGAGTGATCGCCGTGGAAATACTGTTCAAGGGGCCTGCCTTGGATGGCTCTGTGGCGTGTGTAAATGAGGATGAACGACAAATAAAAGTTCCTCAACCAACCGGTAACGGTAAGCACTGAAGGCTCCAGGCAAGACTGAGACATAACCAAATGTACTCTCCAAAGGTTTATCTAAAGAGTATACATTCTATTCAACGTTCTAACATTCTTGAAAGAGAAAGTGATTCTTACCCAGAATGTTGGATATCTTGTACTCAAAATTTTGAGCAGCGACTAATGGGTTAAAAAGTTTCTTGCCACCGTCAATCATAGGATGAATTTCACCTATCGAGTGTCAACAAGTGCAGAAACTCTTTCTGTGACCACATACCACAGCAACCGCCAAGATGCTTGTCGTTATAGAATGCCTCCCAAAGATGATAGATCGATTTATAGCCAGGCTTTGTCCCTGCATCAACTAGAACGCAAATTTCAGGCTGCATATAATGTTAATTGTGATAGACTTTGGTTCATGAAACGCGGACTGACGTTAAGCATCTTGCCGATGGCGTTGAAAACCCAACGGTGTGAGTTGATCTTCTTCTGGTTCTTTGCCTTGATGATAAGTATGATCTGGACAGGGACAAGGTTGAGAGGATCATTCTCTTGGGGAAGGACAAGTTGAGGTTTCGCGTCGACAGACAATTGAGTGGTGTACTAATCGTATGGTCAATGTAGCACGATGTGTGCCTTGCGAATAACAAAAATGACGTACCTCAAAAATATGCGCAACGGTATCCTTTCCGTCCACCTGCTTCTTCATAACGCCATCCTGGTAAACGCCGACGGTAGCAAGAACGTCTAGGACACTCTTATCCATTGAGTCGAGGCCATCAACTACCAGCGCAACAGTAATCTTCTGCCAGTTGGGTATGCCCTCCTCTGCATCCGATCTCCAAAACTTTGTCTGTTTTGTTTTGCAAATATCACGGATGTTGAGCATGACTCCGTGGAGAGTCCGGGCATACAGTGTCTTATCTTCGTTAAAAGACGTGACAGCGATTAAAATTTCCGTTTCCCTCCTGTATTGTTTGGTGCGCAGAGACCAACCGTTGGCTTCCGTAAAGTCATCTGGATCGCAGGTCGCAGCAGTGTACCTCATATGCCTACCACTGCCGTCAGATTGATATAGCACATGACGAGAGACAAACCACTGACGAAAACTCCGTGGTTGTTACTGAGGAATAGTGTTTCTCAGTCGCATTGTGGATAGCAGTCGGGACGGGATACTCTGCGATGAAATGACCTTTGGTGAGCTTGACCTTACGCGTGACGCCTCGCTTGATGGCCTGGCGGCGGTCCCAGCTGGAGTTTAGGGAGACTGCGCTAGCAGCAAGATCTTGGCCCCCACGCGGTACTATAAAGGTAGAACGTGGCAGCGGCGAGCGATAGGGGTGGTCAGACGCTGACGTTGCCAAGCTACATGTCGTCAGGTCGGAGCCGTCAATTTTACAAAAATCGCGTTACTCACTGACGAGCAGGGTAGCGGATTTCCAGGTTAGTTGAAGGCTCTAAGAAACGACATAAGATTGAAAATGATGAAATTGGAGCACGAATGCTTACTTTGTTCAGAAAGATCCAACGAAACATCACTTCCATTAGGCTCTACAACCTGCGGGACAGGCATGTTATTAAGGGTCTTCTCATCGTCGGCGGTAAGTGTCGGAGTGAGAGAAGAGAGCGAAGACTGGGGAGTGTGTTTAACCATTGGCAGCTCAGCTGCTACGATACGCCCGGCGTAAGAACGGAAAGTAAGAAAACAAAGGTGAGGGCCTCGAGCTCTAAGGATCCGGCGTTTCGACCGACATGGTTTATATATTGTCGACAGAGAGCATCTCTGGATATAATGTGATGCCTTTACTGTAGCAGCAGATACGGGGTCAGTATATTGATGCCATCACGGATGAAAGTAGAACACGAAACATGTTTAGAGCTAGTACGTCTAGAATATGGCAACCACCATGCGGGAAAACATAACTATCTGCGTCTTGGCGTCACCATCACAAAACAGCGGGATAAAATGAAACACGAACATAGAACTTATGCGGCACATATCAGCGCGTCGGCTGTCTCCACTGCATTCCAGTCATTGTGATCTGCAAGTTGCGTTGACATCACACAAAGTCAAAACCAAGCCTATGCAGCGACCTACTTAGTTCAGTCATAACATTCAAAACATTAGTGGCGATTGACATTGGAATTGTTCAGGACCGAGTGAACCATTACAGGTCGCTAACACTACTGGGCCCGAGGCAGTGCTCCAATCTTCCAATTTTATATCGCCTGAAGAATAACCTCCTGATGCTACGTTCCTTGTCCCTGGAACTGACTGGAATGGCCCAAACCCGACGAGAACACGAACCTTTTATTGATCTCTTTGAAAATGCCCCATGTTTAACACGGGTCGAAATGGACATTCTATCAACATGGAAGTTTAATTGGTCGTCGCTGACGGTGCTCTCATAGTATTCGCTCTCAAATGGTGACCTCCTTACAATTCTCAGCCAAGCGAAATGCCTTGAAAAGTTGACTATATACCAGTCAATGGATAATGACCTTGTTGTCCGACGTGCAACTGTCGTTATGACGTTCCCATGCCTGAAGGTATTAGCTATCATAGGTTTTGGGTTATTATCCTTACTCGAAGCACCTGCACTGGAAGAACTATACATAAACGATTATGATGACAAAACGCTGTTTCCTGGTATAATCACCTCCTTTCTTCGTAGATCTTCCTGTCGACTTCGCCGTCTTGGAATGGGAGACTGCGATGCAACCGCCCTCAGAGCAGTTCTACTACAGACGCCAGAGCTCACTCATTTGAATCTGGATAACAGCCATGATCTGTGGCAAACGTGCCAACAACTCACGAGGCGCTCGACCCCCAATAAAACGACAACACTCGTGCCTCACTTGCAATCGTTGACAGTTATCGATTCTGTACTACGTAGTCCGGTGGAGATTGACCTCACAGGTATGCCTCCCTCTTCACACATTGAATTTGCAAGCATTCCATATTGCACCAAGAGAAGTTACTGCGGGAAAACTGTGGTACAAACAACAGTTCCCTCCAGTCTCTCGGCCAACACAAGTCTGGTGGCGTCCGTTACCTGCCTGGCGCGGGACGCAACCATCCGATTCACATATCGCGGAGACAAAGGATTCAGTTGGCCACTTCATGATTAACTCACTATCACGAAGTAGATTGCTATTGATTTCAAAATGGCAAGCTTGATAGAATCTAAATGCTGCATATAAAAATAAAACTGCCGTACCTTTCCTATGACGTTAAGACTAAAAGTGTGATCGATGATATACCATAATATGGCTTCACGAAAGTCCCCTGCCCTAAGCTACGATGAACTCACAGTTCGCCAGCCGTAAATAGAAAAAAAAAAGTCACAACATGCAAGATATCACAAGTTGCCATGCATGAACGGGAAAAATGTCACTGTGGATGAGTGTGGGTCTTTTACTCTATGCGGTAGAAAAAAAATCCAAGAAACCAGAATCAGAACCGACGCCCTATAACCCTCTCCGTCAGCACCTCCAGCGCACCTTTCGCATCACTATCCGGCAACGACTGCAAGACTTCTTTTGCCTTGTTCACATACGCCTGCGCAAGAACACGCGTACGCTGTACTCCCGATGAACGTCGAATGCAATCTCTCGCCTTACATCACATATCGTCAGGGCGTTTGCCCAATATTTGGATCAAAATACGTACCTGCTCAACATCTCCTTCCTTTTCAAATTTACGCTGGATAAGTTCTCCCATTTCTGGGTGTTCCTCCCACGCATATAGTGCTGGTCCCGTTGCAAGACCCAGCCGAAGGTCTGCTCCGCCAGGCTTACCTAGTGTAGAGGACGCGGACTCGCAGTCTAATACATCATCCACCAGCTAGCAACGCATGTCAAAACGTGATCAAAGTCGACATCACGACAATGCGACAATGCAAATCACATACCTGAAAGGCAATGCCTAAATTGCGCCCATACGCATAGGCAATATCTCTAACAATGTCTCCTTGCTTACACCCTCCAAGGATAACAGCAGCTCGCGCTCCCTTCGCCATCAAGCTCGCCGTTTTCATATACGTCTTTTGCAAATAGATATTCCACGCATCATCCCTCGTCCGCGTGACCACCTCCCCCTCACTCTGCACCTTCACCTTCTTGAGCTGCAAAATCTCACCGTCGACGAGGTTTGAAAGGATGCTGGCAATGAGATCAGTCACTTCCATATCTCCAAGCCGTGATAGAGCCGCCGACGCGCGTCCGAGAACAAAGTTTCCCCCAAGGACGGAGAGTTTGTTGCTGAAAGCGGAGGGAGCGGAGTGAACGCCGCGACGTAGGGAAGAACCGTCGATGACGTCGTCATGTAATAGAGAAGCGGTGTGTATCATCTCAAGGATTTGAGCCAGGCGTTTTTGGGTGGGTAAAACCATGGGCGGTGAAAAGAGCGTAGATTGGTGCGTGGACGACAAGGCGGAAGAGGAAGCAATGGTATATTCTGATGACCGAGAATCGCTGGGGGGTCGTGGACATGGAGGTCTATGATTTCCATTCGGTCGAAGAGCAAACATGTTATCGAATACTGAGGTATGCTGTGGTATATTCGGGTTCCAGTCGTTCAACACGTCTGGACGCGACAAGGGTATGTCAAGTTCATCCTCTCTGCCTCCAGCTCCCTCATGCCGCGACTCCCACAACTTTTTACTCCATTCGGATCCCAAACCGTTCGTGGCTTGTGAGAAGAGAAGCACAAGCAGAGGGCGAATCTGTTTTGAGGGGTGAAGAAAATAATACTCGGTGATTTCGCTCAATGCGGGGTGTCCGGAGCGAAGGAGGGTGCGCAACGATGTCCGTAGTTCTGCTAGCTCTGCAGCGAGAAGCGCGAATGGGTCGGGGCGCGAGCGTTGTGGGACTTGGGGCGAAGTTGGCCTCGCTCTAGCTGGCTCCTCTTGAACTTGTTGTGCAGCGGTAGAATACAGTTGCCGTGGAAAGTGTGTCTCGCGTTGACGCGTTATTCGAACACGAAGACATTTTGTGAGTGACCGTCGGGACATGGATGATGAACCGGCGGTGATTCAGGGAGTTCGGAACGACACGGAAGCAAACGGAATAGACTCCTCGATATCGTTCGTTGAGTGCCTGTTGGGTATAAAAGTTTTCAACGCGATACCGGAACGTCCTCGAGGACCCAGGCCGAAGAGACGTGTCACGCGATTTTTACGGTGCCGTCCGCCGGTAGAAATGCCTGGGCTCCCCTGTTAGAGAGAAGCTGTTGTGCCAATCCTAGGTCAGAATTTGGGGCAATGCCTAAATCTGAGGTTGTATTAATTTCCATTGTAGAAAAGAGCCATCGCCTTACCGTGGAAGAAACAGCAGAATCGATAAACTCCGTTTCACTAAACGGAGTATTTGTTGATACTTGTTTACTAAAACCTCCATCACTCTTTACCGTCATATTCTTACTATACTTAGGCGCCACACGTATTAACAAGTTCACCCCAAAGTTTGAAGAAAATTATCTCATTAGGTAGACTAATCAAGGATGCTACGAATTTGTCTTCCACAATTAACTCCCACTGATCTCCTTGTTTATTTACAGGTTGAGGTTGATGGGAGAGCAACCAATAGCAACGAGGCCATCTACAAAATAACATCAGCATACATTCAAAAAGCTTCATCACCAAAAACACAGCATGATCTTACTGAAGTTGTTGTTCTTGCAGCAAACCGGTTGAGAGTTACTGCAAGAGAGAGAGAGAAATTAGTTTCTGAAAAAAAGTTCATCCTTGAATTAACAAGGACGCTTACCAGTTCGATCCACCCGAAACACCAATGACAGTAAGCGGGCTGCACTGAGCACCAACACTGCCCGTGACTCCCTGCACAGAAGCACCGACGAGCGCAAGGAGGTTAGTTGCCTCAGCAGAATTAGACTCGTGCATGCTGTTGCAGCATTGAACGGGACCAGTGTTGCAAGAGTTGGTCATGTCTCCTCCTCCGGGAATAGGAGTGGCGGCAGCGAAGGCGGCAAAAGCGATGGTGGCAAAGACGGCGAGCTTGGAGAACATTTCGATATTAAGAAAAAAAGAGTGGCTGGTAAAGACTGATTTGAAAAGTGCTGCTAATGAGATGAAGAGTGAAGCTGTTGAGACTTCGATGGGGAGTATGAAGACGAAGAAATACCCATTCTTTATAGGTTTTTCGACGCGGCCTTCAATGGCCTAACCTGCATTTACGGACGTTAGGGTGTTGTCGTAAAATGTTGAATGAATGCAAGGCCCTGACGGAGATGTCCAAGTCACGTAAAGGAATCGACCTTCTTGACGCACGGGCTCCGTTTAATTACTTGCCCTATTTCGGTAAGCTCAACCTTGAACTTTGAAGGCTTACGGCGCAGTTACAAGTGTGATCCCGATTCCCAAGCAATTGGCGGTGTTCATATTTATACATTGGCGTCTGGACATATACAATATGGTCAAGCTAGTGCGTCAAGGCGTATTTAGGAGAGGGGACCGACTGAGTTGCTTGCAACTGCAATGAAATGACAGAGCGAGTGGAAAAAAAGAACATGACAAGTGGAAACAGCCAAGAGGGAAAGACTAGGTAGGTACTCAAATAAAGGGAACAGCTGCCGTAAAGTAGATTCTCAAATGGTTTGTATTTGGCCGATGAGGAATTGTTTTTCATCGTTGAATTGCTCGTCTGCAAGAGACATACTCAGGATGGTGCTGAAGCCTAATTTTACACGGAATACGCACCGTCTTTATCATTGTGGAAGCTTTTCAGAAAAATCAAAAGTTTCTCCTTATTTCTCCGCAGAATGGTTTCAATCTGAAGCGGCTTCTTCGGGTTCGCAACAAACACCTAAGCCCCCCTACATAAGACTCCCACGCAACTAGACCGCAGCCCGCAGACGACTCACTTTGAACACATGAAACGCCTCAAACTGTATATTCTTACTCTTGTCCCTCAACAGGTTCATCATCATTTTTAGGTTCGCCTCGTTGGCAATATACCGCGTCATTACGTTGAAATTCGCGCGATCAAGCAAAATCTCGCCCAAAAGCTTCAGTGATTGACGTTTTGTCACGTAGTTGTTTGACAGTATCAGAGTCGTAAACGAGGCGAAAAACTGTTGTGTTCGTACATCTTGAGGGGGGGACTCGACACTCGTGGTCATACGGATGTGCAACTCACTCTGTCGTAGTTCTTGTCTAGATACTCGGCCACCATGGGCTTGTGCCGCGTCAGAGTCTCTTTTAGGTTAGCAAACGCATCGCAAGAGATTCCAAACGTCGTTGTCTCGATATAGTGTGGAAACTTGTAGAACCTAACTCGCACAATCAACCACGGCCAGACGCAACGCAGCCCGCAGGCAAAAGAGGCTGATCAACTAACTCACTCATCTGAATAGAGTAGAATTTTGCATAGTTGCTCGTGACGAAGCATCTCCTTTAGGATCATCCCCGTGTTGAGTGCGATATCCTCATTCTCATACCCCCTCAACGTGGCGAATATAATCTCGTGTTTCGCGGCGAGGTACTCGACCGTCGGTGACCGAGAACCGATCTGACGACGAAGGAGGTTGTTGAATATCTGCACCACATCCTTGCGTGCTTCAAACTCGAACAGGGAGATATGCACGACCAATTGAAGCAGCAAATCAGTGTTGTACGTCTCCTGGGCGAGTTGCGCAACCAGCTCTGGCTGAGGTTCTTTGTTCACAAGATCTCAACCTCGTGTCTGTCCGGAATCGGAGAGAGAGAGAGACGTGTGCTCACCAACTTCGCCGTACAACAGGGACTTGATACTCTGCAAATTCTTTGAGATCTCATCGCTCGCCTTTTGGAGGGGATCATATCCCAAGGTTGAAGGATGTCAAGAAAGATCGCGGACATGTGAATGCATCAGCATATCATGATTTTGATGTAGACGAATGCTCATCAATGATTCACCTTCCTCCGCCCCTCGCTGCCCGGTGCGCTTGTTTCTAGTTTAGGGATGGCATCGCGTATACCGCGCACCAACTCTGGTGGTGTTCGTGCCTTTGTTTTGAAGAAATTCATGATAAAGTACGGGCGTACTGATGTTCAGGAGGAAGACTGGCAGAGAAATGGCTGTGCGCGCGGGCGTCTCTGTCTTGTGTATTGAGCGAGTGGACTTGTTATGGTGCACACGGCGATTGTGCTAAATCAGCGCCAAAGCCGTCCGGTTTCCTTTTCTGGCTTTGTTCAACATTTCCGGGCCGTGCGTCAGTCACAGTCACAGCCTCTCGTTACTATCATACAGAAACTAAACGATAAATGTTACAATGTGAAGGGAGCTGTAATGAAACTGTGATCGCAGGTAGTGAACATGCAATCCCGTCCAACAACACACCACCGGTGCTTGGAACGACGCTCCGACATACAAGAATTCTCGTGAAGAATGCCATTTTCACTAAGCTTGTTCGCCATAAAACGCAAACTAGGGTCAGGTGTATGCTCCAGGATGACTATAGCATATGCACCAATGAGATATGGCAGCACAAGTCTTCTGAGCGTGCTCGATGATCGCCGTAGAAAGGACGGTGCTATAGTATGGAATGACTTGATTCCCAAAACACAACTCAAGTGTAGTTCCTCCAGGACCGGTGCTTCAAGATACCGAAGCAGCCCCAGATCAGCGAGCAAAACTTTCAGGTATGGCAAGGTGATCACTTCGGCACATTCTGGGACACTTAAGAGGCACACTGTAACGCACTCTAAAGTCTAGTTTCTCAAGATATTTTGTCTGGCGCAGAATATTCAAGAGTTCTCCATATCCATCGAGATGCTGCTTGCTTTCTAGACGGATCGCAGTCAAAGATGACCAGGGAGACCTCCAAGTAGCGTCAAAATCCGTATAAAGACGCAGCAGAGAGGGGGCATCTTCAAACAAGTCCAACGGGGACGCAGGAACGCCTCCAACAGTTAAGTAATCGCAAGTCAGTTTGAGTGATTGCAGGTGTGGAAGGCGGTTCCTGACTTGGGATATAGCTGCACGTGGGGATAACCGACTTGCATGCCCGTCATGAGATGCTTCAAGATGTTGGAGATGATTTCAGGGGGGGAGGACTCCATGGGACAAGAATCAACGCAACAAGTAGAATCGGATGAAGGAGGAGACCCCCTATTAAGTAATCAATTAAGCCTGGCACACGACGCACCATCGGCCCTATCTCATTTATTGAAAATGACCCAGCAGTCAATGACATTCAATCACTAGTCCCCTCACATACAGTAGATTCACCTCACAACCTCGTGAGGGTTTACACCATAACAAACTTCGGATCGCACGTGCTAAACATGCAATCTCGTCCACCCTTACACCATTCATGTTCAGAACGAGCTACGTCCTCCATACCATGAACCAAAAAACAAACGTCACGCTCTTTACAAAGCTTTGCCACCTCCTTGAAATCACTAGTGGACCACTTCTCGATGATCGTCACTTGTCGCAGGTTTTCGACAGGCATCGTGTCAGCCTCTAAAGTCATGCATCCTGTTCGGGACGCAACAAGCGCAGTAAGCTCCAGACGGCGGTCATGAATGGGAGACCAATATTTAATCAGCAGCGATTGCAGCCGAGGAGCGATAAGTCGAGACGACAAAAGAGGAAGAGCATCTTCTGCACCATCGATACCCAAATGCGTAATCTCAGGCAGACAGCGCAGGATCATCTGAATTTCCGGAACAGTGAAGTTTTCCAGCACAACCCTCTTGAGCGTGTCTGAAGACTGTAGAACAAAGGACACTGCCACGTCACCAAATGAGTCCATTGGGAAGACATGATTCAAACGTAGTTCTTCCAAGGCCTGTGCCGCAAGATAGGGAAGCAATCTTGGATGTGGAATAGATAGAATTCTAAGATATGGCAGGGAAACGGCAACAACCGGTTCCGGGAAACTCGGGGGCACAAACTTGATACGAGTCGGACCAAAATCCAACTTTTCGAGGCGCCTAGTCTGGCGGAGTGCATCAAGTAGGCTTTTCAATCCGAGCAAAGTCTACGGCGTCTACACGAATGGCAGTCAACGAAGACCAAGAAAAAACGCCACTGCCAAGCCGGATTATGCTCCGAATCAAGACGTGTCAGAGACGGGGCGTCTTCAAAAAAAGGTCAACGAAGGATGGAGGAACGTTGCTCATAACGGGCTGGAAACATTTTAATAGTGCGCAAGAGCGGGAGGCGATTCTTGGCGCGATACAGTGCCGCACATATATAGTAGGGTGTCCATTCGAGCTCTATATATTGCCACCGGATCGACTCTGCAACGAGCATCTCGATTATCCGATCAATGTAAACCGTCGTGAGCGGGTTCTGTGAACTGTTCTGTGACACTCTCAGAACGAGAGAGAGTGGTGCGGGCTGGGAACGTTCGATGCATAGTTTGACTAGCCTTGATTCACGACCAGAGACTCTGGAACCGTGGGAGTAGACCAAGTTGACGATGATTCTGTTCCAGAGCACTGGTAGGGATATGAAAGCGGTCCTCCATGATCTGCAGACGTGGCCGAGATACCAAGGGAAGGAAGAGGGATTGCGGACTGCCACGGGGCCAGCCAGCTGTTTAAAGATCTCGCAGATGATCTCGGAAGGGATGGAGTCCATCTTGACAGTGAGAAATACGGTTGACTGGAGACGGTGTGAGCACGCCCGTCAGGTGTGTTGATTTGAATGAGACTTACTGGCTCTTTTGTCTCTGGTGTAGTAATGACTAGCTTCTGCCATCCGCAGCATATCCAATCTTGGAACTTGGAGGTGGAATGACACGGATAGGGGCAATGCCTAATCAACTTGAACATTGACAATGGCATTGCTTCCTGCTCTATGATACACATGAATTACAATTGCAAACCATACTACTACCCTCTCCCTCAACAATTCCACCACTTACGCCTCATATAATCCCAGTCCAAGTCTCAATCAAATCCACGACGCAACACCCATCAATAGGCACATACTGCTTCGTCACCATCTTGATCACCTCTTGCGCCACCAACCCGCCCAACAACGCCGCCGTGTTGGGTAAGTCCGCCGTCGGCGCACGCGCACTGTCAATACATCCATAAAACGACGGGACTAAAAGGTTATGTGGGCAATACTCACAGCTCTCCGGCAACGTCGTTCCATTCCGTTTCGGGCAGTGATGCTCCAGGTGGTAAAATAGCTTGCGCCTCGAGCGTCAGCTCTTGAACACTGATTTGCAGCGGTTCTTGCTGACTCTGGAAAGAGGAATAGCCTTTTTTGGCCAACACGCTTTCCAGAGCCGATAATCCCAGATGCGTCGCTGCTTGTTTAGGCGATGATGCCAGTGCATTCGCTGTATCAGCGGGCGACGTACATCAGTACAAGGAAGCCATCGAGCGGCGCGGGAGCAAGAGGTACGTACCGATAGCTTCACCACCCACGTCACTATTCAACGCACCCCACCTTCTTCCCTTCAACACCCTCAGCCTATGTGCATTCCTCACAAACGCATCCAACAACGCCTCATCAACACCCTCACCTCCCCCTTGCTCCTCCAAAATCTTTCCAACCTCCGCCTTTTCCTCCTCTGCACGCTTCTTGTACATATTCTGCAGCTTCACATACTCCTCCGTGCTCGCTTTCATGTCGGGCAGCGTACTCGTCAGCGGGAGCATGCCGTGCTTCTCAGTAAACGTCTTGAGCGCTTTGAGAAGCTGGAAGAAGGGCGGGAGGGACGGGGACGGTTCGTCGAGTCGTGAGTCGGAAAAGAGGGCGGTGATCTCGGATGGGACGGTGGAGGATGTCCAACATCGGTAGGCTTGGGCTTCCGCCTCGTCAAAGTTTTCTTCGTCAAATTTCCGTTTCATCCCTGCGACTTGGGATTTGAAGGCTTGTTTTTCGGCGTAGGTTTGTGGTGGGAGGTTGTTGTGCTGTGGCATGCCATGAGATGAGGTTGCGGTAAAGAGGAGATTGACGAAGATAGGGCTCACCGTCGTCTTCCAATCTTCTAGTGCTCGGATGAGGATGACGACGAATGGGATATGTCCGTGGTCTGTTGGGTCCATGTTTTCAAAGTCTAGGGAGACTGCGTAGTCATGTAGGGCAGGGAAAGCGCAATCGATCCGGAGAGAAGGTGAAGCCTCTAAATGACTCTCAATGACTGCAATTTCCCGCTATATCAGAATTAGGAAGGACGGAGGACTAGAAAACTCACCCGCGTGTTCCTGAAATTGTATGTCAAAGTCTGCCAAAAATCCAGCCGAGCGCACGACCACTAGAGGCGGCAACGTCTCGTCCTCCCACAACATCTTTGACAACCTCTCCAACAGTCCCTTTTCCAAATTATGCGCAATCACGATCGTATACCCGCTCAACCACTCCAGCGTTCCTTGTCCCATATCCAGTATCTCCTTGAAATCGCGTATATCCGCTTTGCCCTCTACACCCTCATTCAACTCCGCTAACAAACGCACCGCCTCTTCTGCACGCGACTTGCCGATGCTGTATGGACCTTCGAGGAAAAAGTTGTTTCCTGCGTCTTGGGGCGTGACGATGGTGTGGTCGAGGATGGTAAAATGACCGATGCCAGGGAGAACGAGGTTTTTGAGGATGGAGGTGGATGTAGCCGAGGCGGAGAGGACTAGGATGCGGGAGTCCTCGAGAGCAGCTTGGCCTGATGCTGCCCAAAGTCTAAGGTAGTCGTGTTGGTCAGAGATGACAGCTGAACTAGCAAGAAATAAGAGACGCACCGCAACTGACGGTCATAACGACGAGTCTTGCTGTCTGGTACAGCGCCACTGTAGAGTGTTCAGGTACCATTTCAAAGCTGAGAATTGGACGTACTCTGAGACGAGGGCTGTTGTTGCGCTTTCAATGTCTTTTCCGTCGCTTGTGCTCATGGCCGTCATCAACTCATCTGAATCTAATCTCCCTCACCAGCGTGATACAGCACGCGTCCGTCACGCTATTGTCACACGTCCGTCACGTTTCGTCACGTCACCTCCGTCTGACACTCACGAGTCACTCACTAGTCACTGGCCTACACCATGTCCGATACGCGTCAATACTGCGAACTCGCCACCCAACTCGTCCAAGAATCCAAACGATCCTCTCAGACGGATACTCTGTTCAAGTACAATGACACCCTTGTCCGGTCCATCATCCGTGAACAACGTGACCTCGAAAAAGCCGCACTCACACTTGCCTCCAAGCCTGGCCCTCCCCAACCGTCCTTGTTGATCATCCAGACGGCTATTCTAAGGAACAAACGGTGTCTGTTGGCTTACCATATGCATCGCGTAGATCGCTTGCGCGATATGTATTGGGCTGTGGGTGGTGCACTGCCCCATCTGTTGTCCAACCAAGAACTAAGAAGCAAGCTCTCCCCACACGAAGTGGACTATCTCCGCCAATACAACTCGTCCGTCATGGAATTCCGGTCCGAGTTTTCTCAGGAACTCGATATCATGGCTGGCATCACGAATCCACCAAAGGATATCCACGTCCTTGTCAAGGTCATCAAAGACTGTGGGATCATACAAACGGAGTTGGGAAGCATCGATTTTAAGAGGGGACAGAGATTTATGGTTCGCAGGGCGGACATTGAGCATTTAATCGTGCAAGGATACTTGGAGGAAGTATGACGTCATTGTTTGCTATCCAAGCTGATGGTAAATATTGGCGCCGACTGTTTTTGTGCGTGTCCAACTCTTTCACTCATCCCGACAGCAACGATGCTCTGTAGGCATGCCTGCGGACGAGCCACCACCAAGATCCCGCGCCTTCTACCTCGCCATGCCAAACAACGCTTAATGTCGGACCTCGGTCTGCGATCCCGTCTTCCTCCTGATTCCGAACCTCAGTTTGATGCTGATGATTTGCCCAATGTGTCTGACCAGGAATGGGAGATTCGTACAGGCTAGTTGCCCGTCTTTGGGGTACCCACACAGAACAAGTCTTATTCACATCTGCATGCAGGGCGTGCCATCTTTGTTCTCCAACATACCCTTCCAGATTTTTTCAACACTGGCCTCATCACCTCTGTCGACACCGTTACTGGAACGCCAGGGAATCCACCATCGTCATCACGTATCGCCGGTGACGCGCTGAAACTCCCTAGCCCTGCTTCTTTTGACTTGCATAAGCCCTCTTTGTCTCTGAAGAAGTCGACGGCGCATTCCCCTGAACTCGAGTCTATATACAGTCCTAAAATCCGCCTTTTATACACGCCTCCCATTGCCCTCCCCGCTCCGTTTCCTAAAACGCTTCATGTGGAAGGTACATTGCCCACGGATGTTGGTTATATTCGCTGCTCACAGTTGCCCTAGGTCTTCCACTGTACATTGCCTCTTCTACCTTTGTCCGACACACTCTAAAAGCCCTGTACACTGACCTCGAGGTCGAACTGCACAAATTTGTTGTCCAAACACCTGGTTCTGGCCATCCGCCCTCGGGAGGAAGTGGCAATGGAGGCTTTTTCAACAGGTCTGATTTGGGACGAGGGTCTATGGCAGCATTTGCTTATCCTAGCGACGAGCTTGGAGGGCCACAGTTGCGTCTTGGGCAGGGACAGACCTACGCAGATGGCGCAACGAATAACGGGTCTGATGATGTTGATGGGCCGAAAAAGAAAAAGAAGAGAATGAATCGAGAGAAGAGTTTACTTGTCGTATTGAAAGTGAGAGGCATGGCTAGAGTGAGCGGTATAGCTGGTGAATGGGACGTGTAAGTATCTTTTTGCTACTCGTATCTTCCTTCCTCCAGCTCTCAACCTCGCCTTCTCTTCAGCTCATCGACGTACATGTTCTCTCCCCTCTCGGGCCTCATTCTGACACACGTCATCAATTCGATTCATCCTGCGCCGCACCAAGCTGTTTATGATTCACTGAGGTCGAATTTGGGGAAGGTGTTTGGGAGGGGGTTGGGAGGGAATGAGCCGACAGGGGTGCCGGGAGTGCCAAGAACTTGCAGTGCGACTGCGGCTGCTGGAGGGGATAGAGAGGCTAGGAAGGGCGGGAGGTGAGTTGCATTGTTTGGAGGGTCGTGTGGTCGGAAACGGCGATACCGTTTGGAATGGTCACTTGGGACTGGAATAACTTTATATTCACTCGGACTTTTTTTTTTTTCCTACCTTTGTGTATAATAGATTATGATTTTGGTTAATAACGGAATGTACGATGATCATCGATGGGTAAGTGCGGTGTTACTAATTGCAGGCTGCGGTTGATGGCCACTCAAGTCACCGGTCTCTGCGCAGCAGACGAACATGACCGAGGAAAGGTTGGAGTGGCTTTCAACATGGGCATCCATCAAAAACGTGTCGCGGGAGTCGCACTGGAAAATAATTTTATTTTTACTGATGATTGCATAGATAATCATGATAACGACTGGTCCAATGTGTTCCAAGTTTATTCGGGTGAATTCTTTGCTGCGCCTCCAAGTTTGAAGCTTTCGGGTCTTATAACTGAGAGTAAAAGTAAAATTAAGAGTAAAAGTAAAAGGTACGTTACGCAGCCGTTCTCCGTCATAGGGATTCTCATGCGGGAGATCTTGGAATTAGGACATCTCAAAGGCGCATATATAGATCCCCGTCAATTCCAGGTGGATTCTACGGGAACCTGGACCCATCCCTCCTCCTCCTCCTCCTCCTCCAACTCCGCTCTTGGCCGTCTCCCTCCCAGTTATCAGTTTCAGTTTCAGTTTCAGTTTCAGGCGTCACTGCTCTACCGCTTACAGTATCAAAGTCCGAGCCTTCAAATCGAATCATACTAAAGTGAAGTGAAGTGAAGTGAACGGTGAAAAAAAAAAAAAAAGAAAAAAAGAGGGGAAAATGGTGAAACGGGCCAAGACTCCAGAGACGGTGGAAGGGGCCAAATATTATACCTGCTACAAACCATACCCCGCCAACGCCAATTTTGAGCTTCCCGAGGATTATATCCCTTTTTGCAGATGGATCGCTTGCGTTTTGGGAAGTCAGGACCCGTTGTATGCTGTTTATTACAAGCCAAAGGTCAGTACTTCAGTTCCAAGTGCCGGTTTGGGTTCCGTTTTTTTTTTTTTCCCTCTGTTCCGTTTGGTTCGACGGTTGATGCATGATGTTCCCCCCCTCGTTCGTTTAGGCTCGTGGGATGGTGCAGTTCTCTGTTGCTAGAACGTACCCAAACCCTGAACGCTTGCTTGGCGAACATCGCTGGTCAGAGTTTCTCAATACCCCAATCAAGGAAGAAGAAAAACTTGTCAGTCAGATCTTTTACAGTACTTATAGCACGGATAGAGAAGCCCAAAAGGATGGTAAGGATATGTATATGTTTTTGTTGCCTCTTGTTTGTTTGTTGATTCATAACGATTGGGAACTGTCAGGCTGGAAGTGCATCTTTGTGGAAGAACATTTTTTTAGGAGTTGGAGCGTTGAAGATAGGTGAGTTGTCAAAACTCCGAAACATATGTCGATGCGGTAACTTTGTTGACGGTTGAACAGAAAATTCAAAAAACCGTACCCTACTACACATTGGTGCCATACCCCCCAGGAAGACATAACCGAAAAATCGCTCTGTAGACCTTTACCGACGGCGCAGGTACCGAAACTTGCTTCGCTTTCTGCCCGTCCTGCTCCTCCAGGTATGCATTGCACCACGTGAATGTCTGTGTTGAAGAGAAACTGATAAACAACCCCGTTATCGGTTAGTTGTTGGTTCTGCTGTTTGGGCACAAACGAAGCAAGAGCCGGCGCAGGGGAGTGCAAGTCAACAACGTCAGGGATCTACAAGTGGGAATGCTCGTGGCAAAGGTGGTCAGGCAGCTTCTGGAAGGGGGAAAACTTTATGTACGTCTCAAGCTTCGTGCCTGCTAAAGAGAAGAGGCGAATGTTAATTTTTGGCTGGGCAGGGGATAAGCCAATTGTCTCTTTACGGATCCAGCCGGGTCCAGCGTCAGGCCCATCATCGTCGTCGTTCCCAACTCTTGGTGCCAAACCACCTCCGAAGAAGGCAGTCTCTCTGATAACCCCAAAGCCGGCACCCCCATCAGCGTGGGCGAAACCGGCTACTCAAGCCGCTCCACCTGTCAAAAAATCTTACGCTGGAATTTTTGGCGCCCAAACTAGCGAGAATGCCAAACCCACCATTGCCACGACTAAGGACGATACGAGTGATAAGAGCCGTTTCGCTCCACCTGGATTAACACGAACCCAAGGAAACAAGCGAGCCAGCGCGAGTCCCGCAGCGTCATCTAACAGCACAGACCGCAAGTCGACTTCAAAAGCCTCTTCAGTAACTTCCGTGGAGCAGCTCCCGTCTCCTACAACCACGCGCGCGCCCGTCACAGTCCAAGTCAATGTTGGCGAGTATGATTTTGATAATGATTACGATGAGGAAATTGTGGAGGAGACGTATCACGTGCCGTACGCGGAGGATTGGGAGACTGCGAGTGTTTATGCGCCGTCGGAGGTTTCGACCGCTCCCGTCCGCATCAACATCGCGCAAGGCAAGGGGAAGGGAAGGGAGAGAGAAAAGGCAAAAGAGGTGGAGGAGGAGCGTATCAACTATTGGGAGGATTACATGTCACCGCTTGCGGCATCCGAGAAAAAGGACGAATCGACCAACTTGTGGGAGAAGGATGCGCCCATCGTGCGTGCTACTGGGAGTGTCACTGCGGTTGCGATGCGCGCGAGAGCGGGAAATGAGAAGATGTGTCCTGTTCATGGTCCTGAGTGTAAGAAGGGGATATGTACAGAGTACGCAAAGTTGAGGAGGGAACAGAGGGAGGAAGAGAAGGGGATAAAGAGGGAGGAGAAGAAAAAGTTGAAAAGGGAGGAGGAGAAGCGGAAGAAGCAGGAGAAGAGAAAGCAGGAGAGGGAGGATGGGAGCAAGGACGTTTTGCCACCTGAGAACGAGGGTGGGGAAGCTGAACAGAAGAAGGATGACGGTGAAGTGCAGAGTCCGCCTGTATCCCCAGATAGCGAGGGGCAAACAAAAGGAAAAAGATGGGAGGAGTATAGCTCGGAGGAGGAAGGTGAATATTTTGACAAGGCGCCTGAGGTCCCTGAATTTCAGACGAGTGCGGGAGGTGGTGTCAGAAGGGCAATGTGGAGAGATGATGACGATGAAGAGTTTGACTAGGCGGAGACAGCGAGATGTCTACTGGGTGAATTTTCCGGTCAACGTGCGTTCATCTGCTTTCTGGAGTATACCCTGGATGCTTTTCTTGTACGTTGGTGATTACCCGTTTTCCGACGCGTTGTTACATGCTGTCATCGTGTTGCCCAGTTACTTTTGAATGTACAATACTGTTTATATCCGTTCAGCCGTCTTTATTTCACGATCATATCGTTTGATTAAATGCACTATTGGTATGTGATTCAGTGATATATTTCGTACTGTAACCGGTGGCGAGTCTTGGCCGAAGAGTGTTCGCGCGGAACAGTTATTCCGCATGATCAGGTGAAACAAATTCACCAGTGCGGTGCCAGACTCAGTCAAGCCCCAAGATGTATATGACTGAGTACGCCTCTCTGGACAGCCAAAAAAAAAAAGTGGACCAATACCTCTCCCTGGCACTTTGAAACGAATAAAACGTCGGTTCATTTACAAAGGAATAATAACTCACTTTGATCGAAAGCCGAACAACACATGCACGCACTCAATCTCACGTCGCTTGTTTTCTTTTCTTGCGTTTCTTATTTTTACTTTCGTCTTGTTCCTGGTCGATGACTTCATGTAATCGTTTCTCACGAGCTCCGTCTATAATATCGGAACGTGCGTGTGTGGGTGCATCCACACCGGATGGTTTGAGGAACCCTCTTGTCGAGTCTTTCCCGCCAGTAGCAGCAGCAGTGGCAGTGGTAGTCGATTTGGGTTTTGCGGGTGAAATGGCGCGGATATCGGCCCCCACGCCGCGGTTGTCGAATATGGCTTCTCGAGCCGACTTGGACGGTTTTAATGTTTTCAACGGCTGTAGACCGTGAAGCAGTTTGCCAGATACAGATTTGATCGGGATGGGATGTGGATGCACTCTGGAGCGTTTGACTTCTTTTTGCCCGGGTGAGGCGTCTGTTGGTTCTTCTGGTTCTCCCTGGAATGTGATTTGTTATTCGGGTAAGGAAGTGTGAGGGAAGTTGAGTACAACAAACCTTTTCAGTCGGTTTCTCCTCCCCTTCTTTTGTAAACGTTCTCCGTCCTTTTGGCCGATCCAGTGTGATATCTGTTGACTCTGATGATTCTGAAAAAAGAAAAGGAAGATACGATCCTTCATGTGTAACTGATTGCCTGAGATGCACATACTTAGTGTAAAGAGGAGTCAAAGAAGAGAAAGTACCGACGAGGCTTCTTGTCCAGATACTAATCCCCAGGCCTCTCTGACTTCCCGTCCAACCTCCCATTGCGCGTCATCTTGTACTTCAGCTTTCTCTAGTTCGACTTCTTTCATGAACTTTGCCCGTTGGGCATTTTGCATGAATCGAAGACTGAGCGTGCTTGTACTGAGGTTTTTGCCCGACATTGAGGTGATAATCTTGCGTATATCTTGCTTAGGCGTTGTTGGTTGCCGTTGCCCATGAATTTATGTTTATCAGCACGATACATGTTCGCAGGCCGTTGTAGCGCAATGGTAGCGCGTCGCTTTCCTAAGGCGAAGGTTGCGGGTTCGATCCCCGTCAGCGGTATTTTGCCTACTTTTATAAATGGCTTTTTGTTACGTTAGCGAATGTTGAATTATTGCTCGAACATTGTCGGCGTGGATGGTCTGACGGAGGTGTGAGAGGGCAGTAGAAAACAAGGAAAACAAGGAAAACAAGGAAAATATATCAGACGGCGTTGAGCAGAGCGCATGTGTGTGGCTGCGGTTATCAGTACAGTATTTAATAAACGGTATTGCTGCAGGTCCACTACCTTCAGCTATTCACATCCTTTCAGCATGCCACCAGCCATCCCCTCTGCAGTAAGCCTCGCGCACCCCAAGAATATGCTTTTATTGTATTCTTAAACACCCCTCAGACTACTTTGAAACGTATTCATCGTGAAATAGCGGACCTGAAGAAAGAAGACATGGGGCCGATGACACTTTCACCGTCAGACGACAACCTCTTCAACTGGAAAGGCACCATTCCGGGGCCCCAGGGCAGCGTATACGATGGCGGCGTGTTCAATATTGAAATTGTCTTGGCCAGTGACTATCCGTGTGTTGTCTCTCTCTCACCATGAAATGGGTTGGTAGCTGGGAAGCCTGACTGATACGCCCGCAGATTTTCGGCACCGAAGGTAGTGTTCAGGACGCGGTGAGCCTTTTGAATCCTGCTGGTGGAGAGGACACTGAATCCATGCATTTCCTGGTCAGAATATACCACATGAACGTGCGCCATCTCTCGGTAGCGTCGTGCACCACCGTACTCAACCCTCCTGTTACAGATCTCTGAACAAGGCAACATCTGCATAGACATCCTCAAGCACAACTGGTCCCCTGCTCTTTCTCTGTTCAAAGTGATGCTATCTCTCTCTTCTCTCCTCACGGACCCAAATCCTAGTACGTCGCAACCACTTCAATTCCCAACAAAAAGGGGTTACTCATTACTGAGGCTTTGACAACAGAGGACCCTCTAGGTGAGATGTCGCTGAACCTCTGAGAGTCTGTCAAACCTTATCACCATCGTTCAGTCCCATCTATCGCGACCCAATACGTTCGCAACCGCAAATTGCACGACACAACGGCACGACAATGGACCGAGCGTCATGCTCGTCCCAAATCTACGACAGCCCCTCAAAAACCCTCTGCACCCGTTGTCGGACCCTCACGGCCCACAGCAGCGACAGCGCCATTATCACCTAGAGCTCGGGGAGGGAAACCAGCGATCGAGCCTCCTCCACCTGTTCCGGCAGTTTCCGGCCTCGCTGGGCCGAGCTCCTCACATACCGTCACCCCCCCAACGCGTCTAGCTACGAATGTGGTTGACACACCGATAGTCATAAGCGACTCCGACGAAGAAGGGGCACGCGGTGCGTCTAGGAGTGGTGCACAGAGTGCACAGATGGCGGTTCTCGGGAAAAGGAGGCGAGTTGTGGCGGAAAACTCTGACATTGATCTCACGCAATCCGAGGATTTGCCGAGAGGTCATAAGCGAAGGTCGACTACGCAACACTCACATCGACTGTCGAACACCGAGGAGGGTAGCAGCACTAGTTCGCGAACCAATCAAGAGGTGATTGTGATAGATGACGACTGAGCATTTTTTTCAAAAGCATGATGCAGAGTTAGAAGGCAGCGATGAATTGTGGACGTGTTATGCGTCCATGCATCACCACTTGTGGCATACAAGACACTTTACTTGAGTATTATCATAGGAATATATGGGTATACCAGCTGCGTGAAATCAACCAAACAACCGGCCTGAATAGAGGTCATTCACTTGATGACAGACCAAAAACACTCGAAAAATACATACCTCTGCAATTCTTGGCACCACAATGACACTTTGCGTATACAGCGCCGTTCTTATCACCACCATCATTCGATGCGCTATCATCCTGGAAGTCATCGTCATCAGAAACATCGCCTGAATAGCTGAAGCAGAGCTCTTCTCCAGGCTCTATGTCACGTTTCGTGAACACGGCTAGAAGCGGCTTTTCGATGTTACCCTCGTTGATGTAGCAGGGATTCAGGAAACAGTTTGGATCGCAGGAGTGGTTCTATCATCTTATCTGAATGACTGAGACGAACTTGGAATGGGCATCTCACTTACGAGAAAGCGCGTGAACTGATTGAGATGAGCCAAAGTCAGCCAACGTTAGACCTTGTGGAAGAAACAGGGTGTACATACATTTCCAGCACGATACGCATCGACGGTATACTTCGACTGCCAGTCTGGGGTATCTTTTCTGAGATGGTGAAAGTCGATGTCAAAGAGATATGTCCTGCCAAACTTGTCATATACGCTAGAAGCATAGCATCAGAATCAACACTTTGCACACGCGTGCCAAAAACTCGCTGTGTGACTTACAGGCCTCGTTCTTCCCCCGCCTCCTCTGTCAACAATTCACCCGCATATATCCCAACAAAAGTGCCTTTGTGTATTTTCTTCTGATCCGCGAATACACCTAATAAGTAAGAACGTTACCAGCTGAGGCTTTTATCAATGCTAGCTTTTCTGAAGACATACCCCAACCTTTAAACTCTGTTTTCTTTATCATAATCGCGGATGTTCGCCCATGTTGGACCACCTATATCGTCTATCATTGAGCCTTTCATTTTACCTTGAAGTTCGTCAAGAACATACCCGATTACGGCAATCGTCGTCACACCCGCAAAGGTCATTACATTCGAATATAGGATAACCAGCTTCTTTGAGCCTTCCTCTATTGTCATATAAAAAGTCCATGTTCTCGTCTCCTAGGGCTTCACGCTGTCGTCGGACACAAGCGCACGTTTTTGATCGAGGATCACACCTGCCAACACAGTCGCAGCTGACCAGATTCTCAAAGTCCGGCGGAGGAACGCCTCCGCCATGCCACATATGATTTGAGTAATGGAATTCCCATGGAGGAGCGGGTTCGTCATCAATGGCGTTGTCCACCGTAATTGGTGGAGCGTCAGGTTCATCCATTGCCGTATTTTCCTGAATAGCGGCAATAAACACGGTCCGCATGTCAGGCAGCAGTCGTGTCCATTCCGACATGTGATTGATGTGGTCTTGTAAAGAGTGTGGAAGATCTCTTGCCAGATGATACTTTGGCACAAAGTTATTGGGGTTTTGACGGAATCCATGCCAAGTCATGACAGTGTAGTCATCGGTCTCGGCATCACAGTTACATGAGGAGTGCCTGGTCAAATCCAGAATTGAGACTTGATTTGAAGATTCTATGGGAATGGTTGGAATCCCATTCACATTGCTGAGCATGTCTGCAGGATCAGGTGAGGATAGCCTGGTCATGGAAACATTTTTTTCTGGGTATGGCTTCTTCAATGGCAAGTTCCATATGTCATTCAGGACCACATCCCCAGTTACTGCCTGATCGCCACCTTCATGCACATTGGCACCAGCACTGGAAATGTCCATGTCAACAGTGATTGCCATAGTAGTTTCAGGCTTGTCAATATACTCCAGCCCATCACTCTCAGCTGCTTCTATGGCATTGCTGTTGGTGCCTTCTGAATTATCCAATGCTGAGGCAGGTATTGGCTTTATAACATCCAATGCAGATGTTGTGCATTCCAAATTACTGGACGCGTTACGTTGTCCGTTTCCGAATATAGTATCCGACTTTCCCACGCTTTCCTCAGGGTTGGCTTTTGCAACACCTAGTGCTTCAATGTCTTCCTGAGGACTCATTAGCTGAATCCCAGAATCTAGCCGTGCAGTCATGGAGATGTCCATAAAGCCGACTGCTGGACTTGCTGGCCTCATACTAACTCCATGGCCATCAGGAGTAGGCAGATCTGCAGCAAGCTGAATTTGCTTTTTTCCTGTGTTTGAGTTGTCAATAACAGGAATTGAGGCAACACATGTCAAATCACCATCTTCAACATTGTCAGATGCAGAAATATTGCATTCGTTCTGAAACATATCCGCAAAAAGGCGTGAAGTTTTTACTGCTTCCTCGATATCCCCATTCTGTTGCGCAGCGACATCATGTTCACCGTGTGTTGTAAGGCTCGTACGTTTGCCGACGCGATACGCAGCACTAGGCACAGCTCTAGTGTTGTTTTGGCTAGCTTGCGTGATAGCATCCGCTAATGATATTCCGGATGGCCATTGTTTTCGGGAAGAACCTGCTTTTCTTCGAGAAGTAGCCAATGATTTTCTCGCATACGCCCTCGGCCTAGACTGAAACCATAGAATAAGGGTTTGATAGTAGGTATAGAAGAATGCCAGATACCGGGAAAGAACTCGAACTAGCGGATAGCGGAGACTTTGAGGATATGTCCTGGACCTTTTGACTTTCTCTCTAGAGCCGTGTTAGGATCAGGATGCATGAACTGGTTTTCAGCTCACAGATTGCGTTGGAACCTGGCTCTCTGGCAGAATCTGTTTGCGACTGGGCAAGGTCGAACTTGGGTTCGGTACCTTTTTCTCACCTATTTTCGGAGAGTCGAACCCTAGCGCATCTTCTAGGCCATGCATATCGATGTCTCCTGCTGGCGCTCTTTCGCTTTCGAACGTCGTCTTTTTCGCCGGATCTGGAACTGTCACGCTTAAATTAGCATGCATCTTATGACCAACAGTGTAGGCCCGTTTTCTAGCCGCTTGGCGAGGCAAGGGTTGCATAAATGAAGTAGAGCGCCTTTGCAATGGCGAAACTTGGTTTGACGTCATTCGCGGACTGGTTCGAGATCCCGATGAAAGGTCATCCCTTTTTCGTGGGCTCCAAAACGTTTTTCGCGCAGACGACTCTGGTGATGCACGGGACCAGTTCAAAACGGGTAACGTTGACGAGGATTGATGCCGAGTCAAGGAAGTTGGTGACAATGTTTCGTCAATGGCAAAGACGGAGGACTGTGGTTGATCTCGGTGACGAGGGGAATCGGGCCTGAGAGACGCTAAATGGGACGTCAGAAGATCAGTATCAGTGTCAACATCCATCTTGTCGGCAAAAGTGTCGAGTGGTCGATCCTCCTGGTGTTCCGTTTCCATGGGTGCCAGCTGCTCCAATGACTTGTCATGTTCATTGGTATCCGCCAAATTAGATCCATATCCTCGACTAGTGTGCTCCAGCCTCAACCCATCTGAAGCCTCGGGACTAGACTCGGGGGGTAACAGTGGCTCTGACTTGCTTTGAGGAGAGTTAGATGCAAGCAACGCCAGATGATCAAAATCGTCCATTGATCCTTGAGCTATTGTGGTTGGCATAGGCTCAGCGACCTGCATAGGAATAGCAGACGACATCTCTTCATCACTGTCCAAGATTTCAATGACTGCTGCCGGCTTAACTTCTGCAGCTGGTGGACGCGGTCTAAATGTCAATTTCTGTTTCCGAGGTTTGTCACCCTTTGAAGGTTCGCTATCGCCCGACGATATCACAACGATATCCCGTGGCTGCTTGGACGAACGTGATGACGACTCTCGACCCGGTGATGTTATGCCAATAATATCTAACGGGTGGCACTCAGAAAACTATTAAGATTGATCTAGACATGAACTGACCACCCTGCTTCTGCTTCGCTTTGTCTATCGACAGGGACGAGTTTGTGCGAACGATCAAATTATCGTGTTTAGACCTAGATACCGTATATCCAGAGCCCGAGAGCCTTGGCTCTGCTTTTAATGGCATCTTCTCATTCTTCCTCGTAGGCTTCTTGGTAAACACAGCCGGTGCAGATACTGGGAGCGACGGAGAATACACTTCGAGATCAGATGAGTCATCCGAATCACTGTCCTGTCGCCTCTTTTCGTCCCTAGTCCGTTTTACCAACCTCGTTTGTGCGGTAGGAGCGCTGATGGAATGGGGACGGGTATTATTAATAGAGCGTGACGCAAATTTGCGGGCGGTCTTTGGAACATGTTTTGGGGCTGGCGCAAACGTTAGCTGTCGAAAAGTTTGACTCCCGACAGCAGGTGGAGTGCTGGACTCTGCACGGCGTCCCGAAATGATACTGTTGGGTTGGGTATGGCCATTCGGAACTGTGATGGAATGATGGTACAAGCCTATTTCTTCTCGCGACCAATGAAACTACCCACCATATCTGGATCTCTCATTACTCGTGCTGGAAAGTCTGGAAGGTCCAGCAGTGGCGTTTTCATCAAGTGGGCGGCGTGTACGCATGATCCCGGGAGATGGATTTTGCCTTTGTGTAACTTGAATGCTGGACGGGGGATCATACACACCTACAATGACCAGTCATGCATCATTTTACAACTTGACCTTAGTGCATATGGGTGTGTGTGGGCGCGCACATACCTTGCCCCCGGTTGACAGCGCTGTGGGAATGACCCTTCTTTTGAGCTAAAACGAATCGGGGACGTTTGGCGTTGAGGCTATGACTATCGTCCTTTTCCTTTCTCTTCCGTAAACTATTACTAGGTTCAAAAGCTGACACCCTCTCCAATGAATTGTCCTCCGAAGAGCGGATAGGCGTATCTTCTGGTTCTACCCTAACGTCAACAAGCACATGTACGTGATCTATGGAGGTGCCAACCTTTCAGAGTCTCCCAAACAGGACCTGGTGAAGGTGACCTTATCAGGTTAATGGTTTTCATCTGCTTTTCTTTTTGGCAGGTGAAATAAAAAGGTCTCAACAGACACCTCTCTGAGTAGATGCACAACAAGGCCGTTGATCAACGGCCCACCACAAGCAGGATGCAATAATGCTACCTGCAATGTGTGTGCAGCTTATGGAAGTAATAATGGTGCAGGGATGAATACAAACTCAGTTGTTTCAGCGCCACGTGCCTAGTCACGTGCTCAGTATGTGTGCATGAGAGTGCTTAGATGAAGAGTTACTACAGATAAGAGAGTAGTTGAATAAACTCCATCTTCCAATTACAAATCATTCATTGCAACTTGGCTAGCCACTAGTTCAATTTGAGAATTAGTCTTTTCATTACAGCAACTCATCAAAATCATTACAATCATTACCACAAATGAGCACACTATGCATCCATGATAATACATCCACTGGGAATCAATATGCCCTAAATGTGCCTATGACACTTCTACAAGTGTTCATGAGATCCCAGTGGGTAGATCCAATCCACGTATTCTGCGATTTTCTGCCTTGTTGGACAGGCTAGTTTGCATAAGCACAACTGGCCACCAGAGCCGTGACCATTTATATTCGCCATCATTCCTTTCTTTGAAAGGATCAGAGGTTAGGATGTTTTGTGTTTGTCGACGCATATCAGGAAGCTGTATAACTCCGATGACCCATATGGTAACAACAGTTAGGGGGATTGCGGTTGCAAAGAACTCCCGCAGTGTGCCACCACCCATAGGACTGATTTCGACAACGTTCATGCCAAAAACTGCCTACAGCAAGGGTAAGCAAAACCCGCGAGGATAGAGAAACATGTACTGACCGACATGAACGACGCAGGCAAGAAAACCATTGTCAAATACGCAATCTGCTTCATTGCTTGATTTTGGAGGCCAGCAGTAAGTACAACAAAGGACAAAGGACAATAGAAGGACGAACCCGCACTATCCCGCAAAGAAGCTTCAGTGAGATCACGCATTTGCTTGCTATCTTCGATATTTACGCGGTTGAACCCCTAGACCGCAGCAGTCAGCAGCCTTATAAACGGAGTAAGCTTGGACACCTACCAGTTCAATCACGTTCTTCAAACGAGATTCCTGCATTGAGCAATCGCGTCGTAGTCGAAAAATCTCGTTCAATAGAAACTGGCATTCTCTGTCCATCGTCTTTTTCATTTCCTCATGATGCGGCACAGACTCCGTTGCAGGATTCGGCGTTGCTTTCACGAAGACTATAGCTTTTTCAAAATCGGACAGTAGTGAGGTGTAGTGCAGTAGGTATGCACGCAAGGTATGCAAATCGTGTGCGAACTCTACTTGGCTGAAATTAATTAAATGGGCTTCCTGAATGACGACATTAGTAAGTCAATAAATACTGAGTATAGACTACACTCTACCAAGTTGTGGATTTCATTTTGAAGTTCTTGAACGGCCTCGTCCCAGGCATAGAGTGCGTGCCACAAGATGCTTATCAGTATAAACGTTGGATCGGGGTTGTTCTCGAACATCTTGCTCCAGTAAACCGACTTTCCAACAAGCTGCAGTCTGGTACAGAGGTCTTCAGCGGAAGTTGAACCATAGGTATTGCTGCAATGGTAGGATATAATCGTGTTCTCCGTCTCAGATCGAATCATGTGTAGTGCAAGAAGATCGGGATGAAGACTGCAATTACCTATGATATTTCACATAAGCTTTTTTACTCGCGCAAGGAATAGTTGATACACTTAACCCATGTTAAAGGGCTTGTGAACATCGATTTTCAATGGTCCATTATTTGAGATAGAACTTCTCCTTGGTTGTGGTTTATCAATCTTCTCTCGATTTTTCGGTACTTTGCGGATAAAACGAATTGTTACAGTGATATCTAGGTAGATGGTACAGCAATTATCGGAATTTGAGGGAAAGAAACGCACGGTCACTATTCCTTAGGGGATCATGACTTTCGCGAAACCTTGAGGGTATCCATCCAAGGGACGAAGAGAAAAAGAAGGGTTCTACGTCATAACTAACAGGATCGAATTGCAGTTCGAGTTGTCATGAATCGACTTACAGGGAACCGAGTAACTTCAGTGCAGGGCCCGAGATGTCGTCAACAAAGATAATCCGCGCTTTCACTTTTAGAGTCCTCTATTTCGCGATTGAGAAAAAAGGAAATTTATGTATCCATGTAAAGCGGACGCACCGCTTCCTTTAGCACCATCCATGCCTTTTCAAGATTACCTCGTTCCACCGTTATTAGCTTTGGTTTCGAGAACAACTGACGCTGTTGTTCCAGTTGCATTTCAACATATCGTAGTACGCATGGATGATTCAGCCGCTTAATGTCATATATGCCACTCTTCTTTTGTTGAAATACGGTCCAATTGGGGAACAAGGATTGTGGATAGTCCCCGAGACAAGCACTGCAGTCTGCTATTGTTTCAAGGTGGTTGCATTTATTATTGTCAAGGCGTCGTTGGATGGGCTCTTTGGGAATCTGGATTGCGTCATGTAACTCAGTAATGAGACTGCTAAAGCTTAGGCCGCGTACTTTATCCCTGAGATCGAGAAACGGCCATGGGCCTGTCTTCAGTTCTAGTAATCCATTTCATCCAAGTTAAGATCACGATATACCTGAGGGCGTTGCATGGCGGTACCTGGGTGTTGGTATCTGGTGCGTAGAAGGTCGTGAACGGTTCGTTGGCTTTCTAATTCTGGGTGCGTCCGTGGGCACCACACTCAGCCGCCCTCTTTTGATATGCTGTGTCATGACTCGCGGCGGAGGAGACAAATCCGAGTCTTTGCAAGTGTTTGAGGACACCAGGGACGACATGCCGCTGGGAGTCGAGAACAGTTCCTGATTCATCACAAGCGTTGAGCAAAGCTGGTGAAAGCGATGACGGCTGAACAAACAACAGCTTTTTAATGCAAGGCGCTTGAATCAACCGAATCCCGACAACAAGCGGCAATGCACGCTGCACGTGCCGTGTGCCCACGAACACCTTGCTAAGCACACTTTAAATGTTGCACCGCCTTTTTCCTTGCAACAGCCTTCCTTGCACACGGGTCACTCATTGAGGTATAATTTTCTTTCTCTGCATGCTTTGACACCTGAAAATATGATCGTATTGTCTAGTGAAAGTGTCTTTTCCTACCTTCCCCTTTTGGGTGTAAAAGCTGTGGAGCGAGGCCGTTGTATAAATCTCTGCGGTAATACATGCAACTCTGCGTTCGATGGTTTCCGGTTTTGCTATAGCCACTTTAGTGGTTTTTATACTCTCAATCGTCTTCGTTATACGCCCCCTAACAATACCAATTCCATCACGCTATGCTGTCAAAGGCGTCAAGGGAATCCGTATCGATCTTCTCTCTGCACCTATAGCAGCGATTGCTATCCTATGGGCAGCGCAATGCTTGGGTGCAAGTACGGTGAGTTTTCTATGCATCGTCTTGACTGGCTCTGGTCCTCATGTCGATATCAGATTCGGGATGGTATTGTGTGAGTTTCTCTCACCTCCACACGCAATTGTCGGTGTAGTGCCAGTACTGAATTTATTTTATTTTATACAGTGGCACTGAGGGTGTCAAGCCGTATAACATTCTGATCTTGTTTTTCTCTCTGGCTTACATGTCAATCACTCTTGATACCACTGGGGTTCTAGAAGCTGCAGCATACTGGGTCAGCAACAAAAGTGGTACCAACGGCTGGTTACTTTTCATCAATTTTTACATAATGGTCACTGTTTTGAGTGCTGTCCTCGGGAATGATCCTGTGATCCTCTCAGGGACTCTATTTTTGATCTACTACACGAATGCCACAAAGGTACGTTCACACCACTTCTCCATTCGGCAAGTGAAGCCCATTACCCTATCATAGCTTGACCAGTTACCGTGGCTGATGTCCGAGTTTGCTGCAGCAAATACAGCGAGTATGGTCCTTTTTGTAGGAAATCCGACCAATGTGGTTATTTGTGAAGGGTTTTCCATTCAAAATGCCGCATTTACGGCCTACACGATTCTACCATTCCTCGCATGCAGCGTGACATGCTTAGCTGTCCTGTTCGCCCAGTACCACCTATCGGGAAAGCTCGTCCGAGTTTTACCAAAAACGGAACAGTTAAACGTCCGAGCTGCCTTACGCGATCCTATAGGCGCTTTAATCGGAAGTATTCTTCTAGGTAGCTGCCTAGTTGTCGCACTAGTGGTCAGCTTCGTGCATGTCGATGTATGGAAGATTACGCTGCCATTCGCGGGAACGAAATTCTTGTTCGACTTGTTTTGGGACCATTATCGGTTCGTACAAGGCCGTAAGTCCCTTCAGTGGGAACTGGAAAAATCGATCGGCCCAATGCGCAGTGACACAGATGACTCTTCCCCAGGATCCCTCGAGAGTTCGCTCACAATAAAACCGCCTCAAACACATCCCGAAGATCTGCCCACCGAAGATACGAACCCCGTGCCAGAAGGTTGGCGGCGTAGCGTCAGTGTGCGATTCCCGACTATCTATAAAGCATTCCCTCGCCTACCGTTCGCGCTGGTTCCTTTTGCATTCTCTCAGTTCATTCTCATTGAAGCTCTGGCACGTCAAGGCTGGATCAACATATTCGCGCGCTGGCTAGTAATAGCGTCAAACAAGCAATTGTTTCCGGTATTATGGCTCGTTGGTTTTCTAGGCGTCGTTCTTTGTAATATCTCGGGGACAAACATAGGTGCAACAATTTTGCTTACAAAAGTGGTGCGTGCGGCACAACTCTCCGGGCCAAGTAATCGCGCTGCAGGGATTGCGCTCGCCGTCGCCAGCAACATCGGAGCGGTCAGCTTTGTGTTTAGCGCAAGTCTCGCGGGACTCCTTTGGAAACAAATCATAGATCATCATAAGCCAGATAACAAGATAACGCAGCGGATGTTTGCGAAATGGAACATGATACCCTTGTTGGTGATGACGACCGTGGGATTGGGGGTGGTTTCTGCAGAAATGGCAATCCTATATCATTGATGTCTGTTTACGTCTAATTAATGCGCCTGGACCTTAAGCAGCAAGGCACGAAGAGGAGCTCATGCTCTAGACAAAGATAAGCCAAGAAGATATCACCTTGTGATGCTTGGTTAAAGACAACTGATGAATACATCATGTAGATTTTATAGATACATCATTCTCCGCTTTCCTCATCCATCACCTGACATTCAAGTCCATGTGCTCAGTATTTAAACTACATTATACCTAGGATCACATTGGGATGAACAGCTGTTACACTGATATTGACTGATATATTCATGACGGGACTACCCATGTTTGTAGCAAACCATTTGTATTTAGTAGAATTTACTAGATTTGATTATACCCACTGTCTATCAAGAATACCATTCTTAATGTCAATTAGATCTGTTGAAGCTGGTGCACTGCCAGTCTTTCACTCTAGAACGCTCGAGCGGAGTTATTGAGCTCGAGAGGCAGACGGCAGTTCATGACCGGTGACTGGACAAGGCTGGGCGAGACTGAGCGCGCCGACGACTCGACTCGTAAAATTGTTTGATGGACCCAACCTGTGTTGGGTGCACCGGATTGCAGAATCGGAAAAGTTTATCGCCGGTTGATACGTGACTGACGCAACCTCCTGCCAGTACTGTAGATGTATTCCTAGCTGCGATGCGGTCGGTGAGTGGGGCGGCCGTCAACCCATCGTAGGGTGACGGGGAGGTAAAGAAAACTCTTCGCCATGAGTCCCGGTGTACTTACTAATTGTCTCTCACCGCTTCCCTTGAGCATTTCCATGACGGCTGACAGTCGACCTGAAAAACTATACTGTACGGGCCGCCTCAGGCCTGACATGGGCATGTGCGATCAGAATGACCTGATTTTCCACGTTCAAGGGAACAAAACGAGGGAGACGTCAAGTTCTCCCTTTTCTGGTTCCTACTATTTTCCCAGCGACAAACAGACCAGTTGGCCTAGGGTAGTAACGCCATAGACAATACGGTGGACAATATGGTGGACAATACGGTTTTCAAGACTAGTTGCATGGTGGACTACGTTCGCCTGGTTACAGTGCTATTTCGACAAGAACATGCGGGTCGCATTTTGAGCGCCGACATTCGTGGGAATTTTCAAGTCACGATTGCAACTCCGACTGTATTGGAGTTGCCGGGCCGTGGGGAATCATCAAATTTTCCAAGTGACGGTGCCTCAATCTGACAGGTTCTAAAAAGAATTCAGGCACAACGTACCATTCGCCAAGATATACTATACCACTGCACTCGGTTCTTGTGGACGCCTGTTGGCTCTTGTGCTCTAACCGCTCGCATCCCTCACTTTCATAACTGGCAATTAAGCAGAGGGTATCATAGCGACTGCTGGATTTGTGCGAAAGTTTTTTAATCGGAACAGTCAGTGCATTCGTACTCACGTCGTTGGCCCTTCACAGATCAAGGTTCCTACGGACCGAACACCATCCACGCCAATAAAACCATCACCACCACTCTGCGCGTTTGCGAATACCTATCGGTCACACTGACTGTGTGTTGAGTAGCGATTGTCAGGCATGAAATGAGTAGCTCGGTTCATGAAGATTCGCGCGAAACCATCTCCTTGCCATTTTACGAACGAGATACAGAAAAGTCACTAAGTGCTGCAGTTGTATCTCTCAAGCGCTCTAAAAAGCTAACTTGTCTTTCTATAGACGGCCATGATATCTCCTCAATTTACACAGCCCATAGTGAAATATACAGCTCCTTCGACCCTAACTTTGACGGTGACTCCATTCTTGGTCACTGTCCCTTTATTTGATCTTGATCGAGCAGATAACTGACATCTTTTATCATTTGTAGAGGATGATTCGCCCTACCCTGAGGTACGCTCCGCAGTAGCAAACACCGATGACCCATCAATGCCTGCGTCCACATTCCGTGCTTGGATACTTGGGATTTTTTGGGCAGTTCTATTGCCAGGAATGAATCAATTCTTCTATCTCCGTTACCCTTCGGTCTCAATTGGCGGGGTGAGTTGATATACCGTCTCGAATCTTTCAAACCTGTTAATACTGCCGCAGCTAGTGGCACAGCTCCTCGCCTTTCCCGTGGGACGCCTATGGGCGCGTTTATGTCCGCGCGTGACTATCTTGGGCATGGAGCTGAATCCGGGACCTTTCAGTCTTAAGGAACATGTGAGTATATGCGCATGTATGATGTGCATTCACTCAACTTTGCCGCCGTATAGGTACTAGTTACTATCATGGCTACTGTTGGAGCTCAGACTGCATATGCGACAGATATTATTGCAGTACAACGAGTGTTCTATCACCAAAACAACGGGTTCTTATGTGTGTGATCCTGTCGAGCGCTTGTCATCGCTATCTAATGTTTGGGCTCCCAGACAAGTGGATGTTAGTCATGTCGACACAGCTTATTGGCTTTTCTATTGGAGGAATCGCCAGGCGCTTCCTTGTTGCTCCTCCTTCCATGAGTGAGTTCAAAGCGTCATCAGACAGTGATATGGAACTGAGTGTCCTAGTATGGCCCAATGCGCTTGTTTCCTGTGCTTTGTTTAATACCTTACACTCGCAAAGTTACGCCGGAATTGGCCAACACGAGGGTATCAGCAGAGAGCGGTACTTCGCTTATGTGTTTGTGGCTGCAGTCGTTTGGTGTTCGTCCAGTCCTGTGAGGGGCATATCGCAATGATCACTGAAAAATAATTAGATATTTTTCCGGGATATCTGTTTCAAGCGCTCAGGTACGTCTTACACCCTTGGTATTCTTCGCATTCACTGATGAATCCGTGTTTATCAAGTATCTTCACCTGGGTACATACGTTCTATGCATTATGAATGAACGTTTCCGACTCTAACTCATTTGGCAGGTTTGTTGGATTGTACCAGATAATGTGGTAATACCATTTTCCTGGGAACGTCTTTGATGGCTTAAAAATGTGTGTGTCTAGAAAATAAATCAGATATTTGGGTAAGTCATGTTGTATGGATTGTTGTATCTCAAAGACTAATTGCAATTTAGATACAGGAGTGGTCTTGGATTCTCCGTTCTCACGTTTGATTGGAATCAGATTGCCTTCATCGGTAGCCCGTAAGCGCCTTCTTGGGTGTTGCATGCATAAGTTCTGACATACTTTGCAGTCTTGCTACACCATGTAAGATTGAGCTATATGTATGCGTATGAGGTATTAACCAGCGACGAAGGGTGGGCAGAGGCTAATGTCATGATTGGATTTTTTTTCTTCTACTGTGAGTACCACTCTGTTTCTCTCTAACTTCAATTGTCTGAAGGACCGCTCAGGGCTTTTGACACCAATCTTATACGTGAGCGTCCAATCGCACGATATTCTGTATTGATTCTCAATCCGGATGTCAAGTATACAAATGTCTGGTTTACTCAATACCTGCCGTGAGTTTCGCCTATTGACAGCACGGGGATATACAAATCTTTTTTTAGTGTCTCTGCTCTCTCAGCTTACGATAATACCGGCAATCCGTACAACGTGACTCGAATTATCAAGTCTGATGCATCACTCGACGTCACTGCTTACAGAGCGTACAGTCCACTCTACCTTCCGTGAGTAATCATTATTTTATGAAAAGCTCTCGTCATGAGTCTCGGCGCAGGGCGGCACTCATTACATCATATGGCCTTTCATTCCTATCGATAACCGGTAAGCATCGGAATTAGAAAAGGGTCCGTTGATGTAACATGTCCCCTGCTTCCAGCGACTGTTACGCATGGTGAGATTGCATATTCAATCTCTTGAAGGGGAAACTAAATGTCGATAGCTATCATCCATTTTTGGAAACCCATACGCTTGCATTTTAGGCGATCGTTGCAAGAACAGCCAGATATACATGCGCAGCTCATGGCGAAATATCCTCAAGGTATCGCAAAATTAATCCGTATCTATCACAATAAATTTACTAATGGATCCGTAGTTCCGGAATGGTATTATGCCTGCATTTTTGGTAAGGCATACTTATTCCGTTTGTCACGAATAGTCGCATTCAACATACCAAAGCTATAACGTTTGCGTTTGCCTGTGTTTGCATTCTTGTCTGGCCATCTGGGATGACGGTATGGGCGCTCGTTATCGCTCTTCTCATCTGTATGTGCAGTTGTACATTTCCTTGGGTTGCACTGATTGTCTTTATCCAGCAATTGTCTACATTATACCGATCGGTAAGCATGGAAGTTAGCGTCAGCTGAGGGCCCGGTCTGATCAGCATGAGAAAGGCATGATACAAGCAGTTACCAACCGCCAAGTGGGGCTAAAGTGTGTCCTCTGCGTTTTATTGTCTGAATAATATTGACGTTGGGTAGTGTTATAACCGAACTGATTGTCGGTTTTATGATACCTGGTAAGTCACTGCAAATGTAAGGACGAAACTCTTGCCAAATCGCTTCCTCTTCCTAGGTAGACCTAATGCTATGATGATGTACGTCTGATTTTCGTGTTCGGTTACTGATGGTTGATCTCATATTTCTGTAGTTTCAAAGTATGTCATGGCAGGCGTTAACGATGCTAGTGACTTAATCTGAGACTTCCAGACTTACGGTTATATCACAATGTCACAAGGTGTGTTAGAATCGAGTGCAGAGTTAATCGATTGACCCCATGTATATAGCCATGCAATTTACGGCTGATTTCAAGCTCGGGCAGTATGTACCTGTAATTCTATTTTGACAAACCTCTTATTGTTCTTCCCGCTGTAGCTATATGAAGGTGAGATTGAACAAGGCGTACGGTTCTGTTGCTCATACCGGAGAAGATTCCTCCGCGACCTATGTTTTGGAGCCAGGTATGATCCAAGAAATGTCAACTGTTGCGAGGGACCTAACTCGTTAGCAAAGGTCGTAGCCACAATCATCGCTGGTACGGTTCAGCTTGGCGTGCAGTCATGGTAAGCCGCAGATTTGATACGATACTACAAAGTACTCACTACCCTTCAGGATGTTTGCAAATATTCCGTATGATAAGCTACTTTTATTACGTTCCCTACCGATGACAACCCTCATGCAGTGACCTCTGTGACCGAAATCAAAAAGACAAGTAAGATAGACTACCGCCTCAGTTTCGCCTTCTAATGGCGCTTTTAGTTTTACGTGTTCTTCAACACAGGTATTTGGGACCGCATCTATCATTGTATGTCGGATTCCAGACATATCTGTCAGTTGTTATCTGATTCATCATCTATATTCAGTGGGGCGTAGTTGGTCCCCGACTATTGTTTACAAAAAGCCACATATATTAGTGAGTTCGAAATGAACCTTTCCGTTTTACTGTCTTTTGAATAACAATTTTCTCAGTGGTGATTTTCAAGTGCTATAGATCAGCTGATGTCGTCACTTATTCCTTTATGAAGTTTTGGGCTTCTTTTTCCTAATCGGTGCTGCGTGTCCTGTTATCCTGTGGTTAATCACGCGACGATACCCTGACACAGTCTTGAATTATCTGAAGTAAGTCTTAATTTCCCTGCTGTCATACATCGCAACGAACTCAATTTTCCTCTATACAAGTTTCCCGTAAGGCTTCTGCCCACTTCCATTTGGAGATGCTCTCAAGCTTTTCCCTCGTCAGGCTGATATTTACTGGTGTTGGCCAAATTCCACCAGCAACCGCCGTCAATTACGTGCCGTGGGCGATAATCGGATTTGTGTTCCAATACGCCATACGCCGGAAGCACTTCGGGTATTGGGCAAAGTATAATTGTCAGTCCTCCTTGAATCTCCTCTCCCATAGTTTGCACAATTTAGGTTTTGTCTTTCAGATGTACTGTCCGCAGCCCTCGATGCTGGAACTGCAATTGGGGTAATCCTGGTATTCTTCTGGTACGGCCGCTGTCATAATGTTTCCCAGATTCTGACTTTCTTCCTTCTTTTTTAGCCTACAATACCCAATGCATGGGGAAATCGGACGCAACTCCATACAAAAATGGTCAGTGGTTCATGTCAGACTGCATCAAGAACTCGGTGGCTCATTTTCCAGCAGGTGGGGAAACCAGGTATACAAGCAGACAATGGATTGGCAAAGTGCGCCACTCATTAGGTTGAATCCTGGAGAGACATTTGGGTACGAGCATAGCGCCTTTGCTGTACAGCTCTCAACTAAAGAACAACAAAAAGGCCCAAAACATAGCGTTGCTGGCTAGCAATCTTGACGACCATCTCTAACCATCTTCTTTTTATTTATGCCTTAGGGATAATCAGGGACTTTAGGAAGAACCACATGTTGTAGCACTAGCGACAAGAACGGATTTATCTCCCATTCATGTTGCGTATGAACTTGATGTAGCCAGGATCAGAACGGTTCCGGAGTCAACGTCGTGAAAGAGGACGTAGACATCAGGAGATATTTACTGGGACGCGTCATCAGACAAGTCAGCTCGCATTCTGCACGGACACAAGTTTATCCCAGACGCTCTGTGCGGCATTGACCATCCCTTCTTTCCATTGGTTATTCCCCTTCCCGACATCTACCCCACTTGAATCCGGGTAGAGGACGAATGGCCTCCCTGCGTCCCCACTCATACTGACGTGGGGAACGAGTGGCAACTCGGCCAAAACGTCCACTCCAAGTCGGCTTGCAGTGGCGCGGAAGGCGTCAGGAGGCCCAAACAGGCTGTGTGAAGTAGTGCAGGACGGGCAGATAAAGTGGGATTGATTGAGAATTAGGCCTGTTATCTATCGGACAGCGTTAGCTCATTTACGGCTGGTGACGTAGATTTAGTGGCTAGACTTACGGGTACAGATACTTTTTTGAACATGGATATCCCTTTGCGTACATCTAAAAGTGCAACGTCTTGCGGCGTTGAAACGATGACAGCTCCTACGAGTCTCAGGTAAACCAGATTATCTAACGTTCAGAGAAAATACAACATACCATCCACTAGAACAAGTTGTCCAAGAGTCAATGGTACATCTCCGGTTCCCGGTGGCATATCTACCACCAACACATCCAAACCTGGACCACCTTCACCACCGGTCCAATCAACGTCGAACAACAGCTGTTGGACTGCTTTTTGTACCATGAGACCACGCCACACGACAGGCGTATCCTCATTTGATCCCATATCCGCAGAACGGGGTAATAAGAAACCCATGGACATGCATTGGACGCCGTGGTTTGTGAGCGGGCGTATGGCACCGGCTAATGGAAAAACAAGTATAGATCAATATCCACGTTGCGTCACGGGAATAAAGTACGCGCTTGAGAGGAGGGAAAGCGGGAAAGCGGGAACGTACAAGAAGTCAATTCGGGTTCTGGGCCATTTTGCAAACCCATTAGTGTTGGGATGGAAGGGCCAAAGATGTCCAGGTCGAGTATCCCTACTCGAAGGCGCGGGGTTGTTGAACTCGTGGTGGACGTGGACGGGTTCCGAAGGAGTCCCAGGGCGAAAGCCAGATTGACTGTAGGCACGCGTTTGTGAACGGTTTAGCATTTGATAACAACTCCACGCTTGGGGTTCGTTGTTGAACGTTCGTACCGGCGATAGTACTCTTCCCCACCCCGCCTTTTCCACTAGCTACCGCTATAATCTTCTTCACATTTGCGATGGGTCTTTTCTGGATTGGGCCACCTCTGCGGGGCATTTGTGGCGGAGGTCCCGGTCTTCGGGGGAGTCCCTAGCAGGCCTTTCGCGGTCAATTTTTTTTCTTGCTGGAGATGCGAAAAGAATTGGTGATTTGTAGCTTACGAGCGGGTTTTCGTGATTTTTGGTGCATGTTGTGGTGAAGGAACGGTAGGGAAGGTGACGGTGTAGTCTGTGCATAGGCCAACGTCGGTTATTTGTGGTGATTTCCTTTGTGGACTACTTGCTTGTACACTATACAACTGCCTTTTCTATTGAACCATTACTTGGATCGTAATTACTTGGATCGTTGGCCAATCCTGGTGAAGCTCGCGTCGGTCTATACGAATGCCGGTCGAGAAACGAACGAGGGATACGACATCACTATGCAAAAGTCTATCGTACATTCTACACTTGGATTCGCGTCCTCTTTCTCAGAAAGCGTATTTTCGGTGGTGTTGAAGGACCTACGAATGTCAATATGATGCTGCACAGACAAGTATAGCTCAAGCTTGTCAGTGTCAGCAGCTTGACATGGAGCTTTGATGTCAACTCCTCAAAGTGGATCGCTCAACCTGACACAAACCATGGCCGTCGCGACCTCATAAGGGGTGTAAAGGTAGGTATCTGGCTTTCCGGCCCCTTGACTCTGACACCAAAATACTCTATCATTGTTGAGGATTAAGTAAGTTTGTTCTGCCTATTTCGTTCACTGTTTCTGACAGCGACACCAATTGTTGCGCACTGACACGACCAGACGACTCTACTTCATCGCTCCGTAAATATCTGGAGTGTACTTATGAACATTGGGTGCCGAGGGGAAATGGCAACACAGTTAATTTCATAGTCGTACCAGTTACAATGTTCTGCTTCACGCTGGACCGATCTTTGTCAATGCAGGTACCCATGCACAACAGCTCAGAGCTTCCTCATCCACTGACCCTAGACTATTCAAGGATTTCTTGTTCAGCACTCCCGGCGAATCGTACCTCAACACAATCTGTCACCAGTCACCGAATCGTGTATGTACAGTAGCAACCCAGATGGAGTGCCTACCAGAGCCAATCATCATTTGTATCAGCACTTGAAACGTTTGATCACAAAACGGAAGATCGACTTACGCTGTCGGATCAGGCCGTTAACTGTGTCACTAGCGCGTGCGTTTCATGCGTGCCTCCGGTTTTCAAAAGATATAAATGCAGCGGTAATTGCTCCACAGAAAAGCCAGAGTGCCTGGTGCATCCTGACTTCAAATACTACAAGGCATGTGACGTCCTCTCAAATGTCGTGTTGATTGCTGTCCCTCTAACGCATTACATGCAACAGATTTACGTTCACAGGTTGAACATAACTTGATTTATAATGTATTTCGCAACCATCTTCACCTTTGCCTTCCTTCTTATCAGTGGTGTCACCGCCATTGATGATCCAAAATATCCTCGTCTCGTGGGTATGGGTGACTGGTTCTTGTGGGCAGCATGCTAACACATTTCTTTTATACTGCTCAGCCTGGCATGTAAGTTAGTTCGCTACACCTATGTTTTGAACACATCTACATCTATACTTATCAGTGGTGTCACCGTCATTAATCATCCAAAATATTCTCGTCTCGTGGGTATGGGTGACTGGTTCTTGTGGGCAGCATGCTAACACATTTCTTTTATACTGCTCAGGCGCTGCACCCCGGCACGTGAGTTAATTCACTACACCTACGGTTTGAACACATCTACATCTATAGGTTCTAATAGCTGTCAGGGTGGCTCAATTAGAGCCTCGGAGACTCCAATAACTGCGAAAGAATGTAAGAAAAAGGAGGGTGCCATGAAACGGCCTGCTGTTGGTTTCATGCCTGCTAATGGGTCTGGTCCGGAAGTTCAAGGGCGCTGCTTGATGCCTTATACTGCATACATGTTTGACAAGGGCATGCTAGGAACGTGCTACTACAAAGCGGAGGTGGAAACTTACAAGTACGAGCCTCCGTACAGACACGGTGTGTGGGGCGGCGGCGGCGGGCGAAGGCGTTTTTAGATGAGGTTGGTGTGTTGCATGGCTGGATATACTTGGCTGGTTTGGTGAACGGTTGCGCTGCGAGTATAGCCTGTCCCAGCTGAGCCTGAGGGTACAGTCAACACAGCACCGACAACGTTTCAGGGGGAGGCTTTTTTGGTCCCCCCCCGCGGGTATGGGTCTTTTGGGACTAATGATCACGGAAGGCTTGACTACTTATGCGCCATCCCAACGCAACACTCCCAGAAATGACTGAGAGTCGTTCCGATGTGAAGGGATGGAGAATGACTGTGTCATCTCAAGTTTCTCACCAGTGCACCCAAGCTCGGTCATTTCCTTTGTCATACGTTGCGTACAAACGCCCCCTAGGTCCCCCTTGGTACCTTCCTTTTCTCGCAAGAGAGAAACTGTGGGCCTCGCAGTATGCGTCGTCTTGAAATGCGCTGAAAGAATTTCATGCGAAGCTTCTATTACTCCCAGGTTATTGTCGTTAAGTAAGGGGTGCATATCAGATGGATATAAATCAAACTTACTGCCTCCTGTAACTGATATTAGATTACCACAATCTGTGGGTTGAATCTCATTCCGGGAAAAGGTGTGATGTATCAATGCTCGATTCCACCAGATATTGAAGATGGCTAGATAGCATGCTCAAGAAGTAAGAGCGAGAATCATGGGCGGCACGAATTGTCCCTTATACGTCAACATTGTAGATGGTCAAGACTGCTGGCATAGAGTTTATCGATGATGCGAATGCTAACCTTTGATCCTATGTAGTCGATACTGAGTTGTGAACGTTCCCGTTCTCGAAGCCGGTGCTAATTTCCCGACCTCGCTGGAAGGCCTGCCCGTAAGTTACAAATTTACAAGATTGCGCTTCCAGAAACTAGCAGATACGCTCTGCATCGGCGCTAAGAAGCGGCATTTCGTGGTTACCCTTTATCATTTTTTATTGCATGATTGCCAGGTACTCTAATCTAGTATAGAGTTGAATTCTGCGAAAGGTGAAGCATCAAAGGCCAATGGGTTTTGTCCATGCTTGGTGCGTTGCTTGCCAGATACTGGCTCAAGACCTTGGTTTATAGAGCAGCCGCGAACTGTATTGAATGGCAGAACCTTTGGATACTGTACCTTTTTTGTGCCTGATCATTGCCGAATTCTCGTGAACAGTTCCAATTACTCCAACTTTCAACGTCCCTCTGGTTGTCGGGGAACATCAACCACGAATGTCAGAACAGCGATGATGGCACAGTACCTAAATATGAAATGGACGCTTGTCTCTGCGAAAATGGACACAATTGTTCTTGTGAAAATGACCTAAAATGTGAGGGACGTCTAGACTCTAGAATGCCAAGGAGATGAAACCATGCGGTTCTCATCAAGCTCCACGCGGCATGCATTGTTTGAACTTCACTGACCATACAGTAAGTGTGATATGCTGTTGGATGAGGTTATATTCTATGGCTGCTCGCTGTACGATTTACCAGAGATGACAGTACTTTTTGGCTTGTGAGGGGTCCTATGCGGTCAACCGAGCCTGCGCTGCATAACAACTGCCAAGCGAGGCGTCTAAACGAGCGGACCAATCAGGTAAACGTAATCACTGCCGAAAACGGTAGGGTAGTCAGGGAAGTTGCCGAAGTGATATAACAGGCAAAACTTTTGTTGACCAGAACTACCATCTCTTCCTCGTCTTCCTCGTTCACTAGACGTCCCCTGCCTTCACACTCTCTTTCACTCGCTCGCAATCAGCGTATACACTCGTTTTTAGCACTCCCAGTTGTTGTCAACATGTACACAAAGGCCATCTCTGTTGCATTCTTCCTGCCTTTTGTTGCACAATGTGCGCGAGTTTCGCTTTCTCTTTCTTTAAAGCAGCACTTAACCTTGTTGTTGACAGCTGTGCTTGCAACTGCTGGATGCACTAGGTCTTACACCGTTAAGGACGGGGACATCTGCGATAGTATCTCAGCAGCAAAGAACGTCTCAACGTGCGTTTTTTTGGATTAGTAAACACGCGACTGAGATAAAAAATATTGATGCGTCTCGCTTAGTTACCAGCTTGCCGTCGTCAACCACGGTCAAATCAACCCCGATTGCGCCGACCTCACTCCGGGACAGACTCTTTGCCTTGGGCGCACTGGGGAAGACTGCAACACAACCTATGTCGTCGTTCCCAACGACACTTGTGATGACATCCAAAGCAGGACTGGAGTCAACTCGACCATCCTTCACTTGAACAACCCGCAGATCAACGAGGAGTGCACCAACATTTACATCGGAGAGGTTCGTGCTCTTCTTTTCTACGTTTGCTCGAATTTCTCACTTGGCCATGCAGGTTCTCTGTGTCGGCCAGACCGTTCAGGTACCACCTGCACCTGGAAATGGTCAACCAGCTGTCGTGGCTCCATCGACTGCTATTCCTGCCAACCCGAGCGCGACTGCAGTTCATGCCTCTGTTACTCATCCCGCCGTTGCTCACGCTACTGCACCCTCTTCACTCATCAATGAAGAGGACCTTCCTTTCTGTGATGAGTTGTAATTCCAGCCGTGTCTTGTGCTCTCAAATAAATATACGATGCCATGGATCATTCGTACATTAACCTCTCTTGGAACGTGGAAGGTACAAACTCGCAGGCTGATTCATACTTGTCCTTCCCTTACTTTGATTCCCCTTGCCCTTTAAACTCATTTTATTCACACTTACATTTGGGTTTTTCTCTTCGTGGCCTACCTACATACATATATCCCAGCATTTGTTCATGATGTGGTTGCCATGCATGTGAATGTATGGTTGGGCTTTGGTTTGTTGGTTGAGATTTGCTGTGCAATTGATTTATCTTTTCAATGATACAATTGGCTCTCTGAAGGCATTAACCCAGGCTCCTAGAACTAGCATGTGACTATGCTCAAACAAACCAAATGTTGGAATGATCCCATGCCAAGCTCAGAAGGTTACTCAATGGACTAAACAACCTGATAAGCAGACTAAATGACTTGATTGTCACACTGCCCCCTTACTCTGCACAGCCACCAGGGACCAATGATGACATTATATCCCCTTGACCCTGTACGATAGTTATCTTATCACATGGATGCATCCCACTATCGTATGTTATCCTTCCTGACTCATTCTTACTGTGCATTCACTTACATGTGTTCTTTATCACAAGCTATCATACTTACTGACTTGGTAGTCAGCTAACTGTCTGTTATGAGAGCCGCTTCAGTCAATATTAGTGCGCTGCGCCCTGTGCAAGATCCCAATGCTAGCCATTGATCCCAATCAGCTCAACCAAGTATTAGAGATGCTGGAGGACATTGCTCACATGCTCGAATATCTGGACTTCACAGTCACTGTCATGGACCATGACTCCAATCCAATCATCTAGTTCACCAATCCATAGTTTGCACCAGTTTGTCCCACCTTCAATGTGCAGTAGTACAATGACTCAGTATGTTATCACATGGATGTCTATTTCTATTCTTAGTTATATCCCTCATCCATCTACCAATTACATTTATCACAAGCCACACCCATACTTACTGCAGACTGCACTGTTCTTTATTTACTTTAACACATGCTTTGCCTGTATTGTCAAGGTGATTAACCTCAAAAGAGCTAAGGTGGTTGAGAGTAGTCAAGGGTGGTAGTGGAGGTTAAGAGATAACTTGAATTAACAAGCATGAAGAACCAAGAGGGTTCTGAGTGCTACTTATATGTATACAGTACAGGTGAAGCATGTGTTAAAGTAAATAAAGAAAAGGTGCAGTCTGCAGTAAGTATGGGCATGGCTTGTGATAAATGTAATTGGTAGAGTGATGAGGGATATAACTAAGAATAGAAAAGGACATCCATGTGATAATGTACTGAGTCATGGTACTACTGCACATTGAAGGTGAGGTGAACTGGTGTGAACTGTGGATCAGTGAACTAGCTGATCATATTGGAGCCATGGTCTGTGACAGTGACTGTGAAGTCCAGATATTTGAGCATGCAAGCAATGTCCTCCAGCATCTCTAATACTTGGTCAAGCTGATCAGGGTCAATGGCTAGCATTGTGTCACAGTCCCGTTCCGCACTGGTCTCCGCACTGGTCCGCACCCATTCCCCGCTCCTAGTACCTATCCCTTGGACTTAGCAACATCCCTTCCATCCCGACTTTACTCCGCACTTGTTCTGCACTTTGTATGTTCCCTATTATCTTGTTTCATCTTCCTGTGCTTCGGTTACACCATCCTGTGCTTTGCTGTGTTCGTCTCTC
>JNHW02000075.1:0-56615 GCA_001691775.3 Amanita inopinata Kibby_2008 | reverse complement strand
CATGCCCTGTATTGTGGATGTTCATGCAACCATGTACCTGTACCTTTATGATGTTTATCCCTAGCAATATTGAAGTTGGTGGATGGGTTTGGAGCTTCCAACCAAGAATGGATAGATGATTCTGAATTCAGAGATTGAGTGGCATGCTGTTTGAATATCAAGTCTCTTACCTGAGATGTTCTGTGACATGGATTGAATATTGTTATGCATGAGGACAGCAACCATCCTATCCTCCTGTTCTGTCAATTGTTTCAAGTCATTGAGAGCCTTTTCAATATCTTCATTCTTTCCAATGAGAGTATTTAAATAGGGTTTCTTATTATTGCTGAGTAGAGTATTGGTTTTTGGATTGGTAACACTCACTGAGATGCCCTTGTTCAATCTCCTTGGTAGCCAATCCAAGGATCACCAGCATCTGGGAAAGTACTTTCTGGAATACTTCTTTCATTTTTCTTTGTAACTCATGCCGAAGATGGACTTCAAGTAGCTTGAGATAGAAATGCAATTGTTGGCCTTTCCGTGACCACGAAAGTACATAGTGACTCTTTTCTTATTGTCATGGGATTGCATGATGCTCGTGATTGAGCTCAAGCGCTCATCTCTAATGGAATCCGCACTGCATAGCCTAAGCAGTACAAAAGGGACAACTCCAAAACCTCCAACTGCTGCGCATCCACCCATCGTCGATTCATCGCCTTCCCGCCGCTTCTTTTTAAGTTCAAGTGCCAAAAGCCCGGGCCTCATCTCTCTTTCATACCTTCTCTTCCTCGTATACCTCCGAGATGCATCCATCACCAGCCATCCATACTCAACCCCTTCCATCCCAAACGCCAGATATTTACCATAACCCAAGTGTAGACAAAAAACACGATCATAGATGCGACCTGGACCTCTACGAAGCGTCCTACGGCCACGACCGCGACCACGCCCACTCTCATGTGAAATGCCACCGTACCAGACGTCGGCGAGTTTTGATTCACCTATTGGGAGCATTCCTCGTGCTGCTGCTTCTCCTCTTTGCATATGCCATTGCAGACATGTGTTTGATCGGTAAAAGCACTGCTGGACATGGCGGTGTGCTGGAGACCATTGCTGGAAGCATCGGACTTGCCAAGCGAGCTGCGGACGGTAATGGCACATCGGGCAATAACAGCGGGCCTTTTGTGGACCATAAATGTACGTCGTTGGTCACGCTATACTGGTTGTTTGACGCGTGCCGTATTTACATCCATGGTTAGACTACCTCATTATCATCTTTGTCGGTCTTGTGGTTGTCGTCATATTGGGAGTCATGCTAAGTGCGTGGTGCTGTAAAGGTAAGGACAGTTCCGATGGCGTGTAAACCGCAATTGAGCGAGTTGCGTTGTAGGAGCGTTTGAGAATCCTCTGTGTTGTCCTTGTTACCTTTGTGCTTGTTGCGGCGGCCTGGGTAAGCGACCATCTTCACCGTCTGGCTATAATTGACATTGACTTTGGTCTCCTTAGCATGCCTTGAATGTATTGGATGTGGCTTATGCGCTGAAGGTGTGGAGGCGATGTAACCGTCCGACAGTGGCGGGCGCCAAATCTTGGACTTGATTCTTGGAAAACCGTAGGACTCTGTACCTCACTTTCTTGATACCGATAGCTATACCGTACTCTTGATCATATATATGTAATAAACTTGGACATGTTGTTAGACAAATAGCAGCCATTCTTTCTTTACTTACACCCACCTTGCTTGCGCGCATGATTATGATCGGCAATGCTAAAATCAAGGTTCCCCCGCATTCATCGCCTTCGACCCTGCAAATGTAAAAGTCATTCAACAAGACATCAACCACCGCAGTCGACCGTATATGTCTAACACAACCTCAGCTCGTACAGCCGCCGTGCAATGGCAGACACGACATTGGCGATAGCCATGGACTCTGCAAACGTACGCTACAGCGATCACCATCGATGTGAATGCGGACCCGATCCAAACGAAGTGCATAATCGTACTTGCTGTCGTCGTCGATCATACTGCCGCCGGCATCAATGCAGGCGCTGGCCAAAACGGGTCTTGGTCCTCTTGATAGGAGTGACTCTGCTGGTTCTGATAGCGTTTGCGATATATTTCATTAGCAACCGTATGGCGAAGTGGGGGATGGCAGACGATGACCGGGATCTTCTCTCCATCCTTACAGGCCGCCTAGGACTGGTTAGACAAACAGTGACGGAAAGCACGCGTGTATTGGAGACCCGTAGTAAAGGGATATTTGTTGAGAAGAAATGTGAGTCGTCGTTCTTGTTGAATGTTTTTTTTTTTTTTTACAGACTGAAGAGTTGTTGTGTTGCTTTGCCAAAAACGACAGTGTACTTGGTTGTAATTTTTGGTGTTGCAGGGGTGATATTCCTTACGTTGGTGCTTTGTGCATGGTGTTGTCCTGGTAAATCAATAATGTTGGTTGGTTTTCATTCCGTGAACTGATGGGTGGGTAATGGGCGGCAGCGTTTGGCGAGTTCGCCTCTGAATGTTGTGAAAGTGAGTTGCGGCGTGACTTGTTTTCTCCGATTGTTTGAGCATGAGACTGACAATGTCTGGCACGTCTTTTTCCTATACGATAGCACTCACCGCTTGCCTCGAGTGTATCATGTGTATATGGTGTCTTGCGGAGGACTGCTGAACGAGATTCACTCATATGAACTCACGAGATACCAACGAGACGTTGGATAAATGGATTAATTGTGATGATTAGTTTAACTAAAGATGTCATTACAAGCGCCTCATGTACTCAAATGCCGGTCCAACATTAATGCTTGAGATATGTTACCATTCGTTTTGTGTTTCTTTACACGTCTGCATTGCGTCAGCCAAAATAGAACACGGTGATTTTCTCGATATGGCCTGCTTCGCCAGTCTAAACCAAGAAATAGGGGAAAAAGGAAGTTGAGTGGTGCATATTACTTGTCTGCAAATGTATCACACACCTTCAATCCCAACAACCTCTCTTCATCCATCAGCACTCCCCCAAATTTCCATCGGCCGGACATGGCACTAATCGAGTGTGGAAGGGCCATATTAATTTCCTCATCAAACATTCCGTGATGTTCGAGCCGCTTTATCCCTTTCTGCACATGTCGTTTAACCCCCGCTAATTCTCGGCGTATATTGTGCGGGTTAAAATCCGCAACAATTATCGCAGACACATCTTCATCACTGTCCCATACGAGAGAAACCCATCGTTGTCCGGTAGTAGTGGTAATCCATCGCGTAGACACGAAGTCAGGTTCAAACCACCAAGAGATAGGGGGTCCCCATTCCGCCCAGGGTATCATGGCTCCACAGTAAGTCTCGACACCTCCTTCCGAAAGCTTGGTGGGAGCGGGCGCGAAAGACATATGAGCAAACCCGGAGGGGGCACGGCGAGGTCCATGGGGCGGATTGGGCGCGTGGTTAACTTCATTGTTGAAGTACAGCACTTTGAATGGGAGTGGCAAAGTCATTGACGTGAATTTTGCAATGACATCTAGCAAGGCTTGGCGATGCAAAATTAACGTGAAGATGTAGTCCAAGAGGCTTGTTATGGGAATAACGCGGACGTTGAAAATGATGATAGGGTTTTGGTTGTAGAATGGTTTGGGTGGGGCATAGGGTGTGTTGTGTTTGAACGGGTTGGGTTCACCTCGACAACTGATGGACGTGAAGACGTGGTTCCTGCTTGGGCGTGGTATGTGGAGGCCAAGGATTTGTCGAGGAGACTGGTTCGAGTCGGGAGGGATGCGCCAAATCTCGAGGTCTGCCAAGTGGAGGTTAGGCACGATAAGAATCTCTGGCGACGCGAAGGTGAGAGAGGAATAGGAACTTTCGGGGTTATAGTGTTCCTGGATTTTTCCTTTTTAGAAAAGGTAGTTTGGGGACAAAAAGGTGGAAGTCTACCAATTTCTTTTTTCCAGTTTTCCAGTTAAAGATGAACAGGATGTCCATTTCACCTCCACGGCTCGTGAGTACTAGAGCAATGTTGTCCCCCACGATCTCCAATGCAACGCTAGGTTGGCTGGAGGCAGATTTGCAAACGTGGATGCGGTGCTGCTCAGCCAAGGGGTGATATTCTCCTGTGGAGAATTTGAGGAACACTAGATCCAGTGCAGATCGCGGGTCATCGTCTATCTGAGACGTTGGATACCTGCATTTTACGGCGCAAGCATGAAACAGGGCGTAGTTTCAAGACAAAGGTTACATACGAAACAACATTCACGATTAGATCGTGTTCGTATACTGCCATGCCCATGTCGACGATTGAGCCAGGATGGGTTTCTCTGTCACTGGCAGGCCCACACACTTTCATCTTTCTCCATTTTACTTCATCATCTTGTGTGGATGGTAGGGCACAGTAGTGCAAATCTTGTGCGTTGTCGTCGCCGAGGAGGCATATGCCGCCCGTTAAGTCATAGATACCCGAGGAAGGATGCTCCACGCGGATGGTGGACGTGAATGTAGGGCACAGAGAAGCCCAAGCCTCCTCATGTTTTTCGAGAGTTGCTAGACGCTCAGCATATGATGCTTTGGTGTGAGGATTATCGATGACTCCAGCGGCTTCACAAGCAAACAGGTAGCGGATGACGGTCGACGCGTCGATGATTCCCTTGAGCTCTTTGTTGACGAGTTTGCAGTTTTTTATGCCGGGTATATCCAGCTGCAGGAGCGTCTTTGCGACGAGCTCCTGAGGCAGCGAGAGCAACATTTCTGCAGTGGTTCAGCGTTACAATTAGCAAGCGCTCAAGCGCTCAAGCTGAAGGCCGCTGCCATAACCGGCTATCAGTTGTACGTAACCCTAACCCCAATTAAGACAATCCATTGCGACAAATCCAACGACGACGACAACGACCTCAACGTTCAACACGACGACAACGACCATACGATTCTCACTGAAAGCTTGATTTGAGCACAACATATGAGTCTTGTTCATGATCACGTCAAATCTCACAATCCAATCGCACAATGACTGCTACTGGTGAGTGAGACTTTCTTTCCCATCCAGCATACATGTTCATCTACGCGTCTTGGCCTCGTTTCATGCTGCTAGAAAACTGGGATGACGATTTTGAGTTTAATCCAAACTCTCCACCACGAAAGAAGAAAGTTAGCACAACGAAATCTACCAATAGTGATGATGTGGGACCTCCTCGGATGTCCACCACCAGCTCTCGCTACACCATGGACTGGGATGCAGACGTGGCTGATAACCCAAGGAATAGTCCGTCCAGGAATCGAACAAAGGTGTTTATTGCTCCGAAATTGGCCAACCGGGCTGATCCTGGTCCTTCGACCCCTGCCCGACGTCCTGCGCCCACAATGACCGAGAACTGGGATGATGATTTTGAAGACAAGAATGACACGCCAGTCCGTAGAGTAAGAGGGGACCAAAGTTCCCCGACCAAAGAAATAATAAAGAATTACCGTTCGCTTCAACCTCTAATGGTCAACGAGAATGCCGAACATCGGTTATTGACTCCTGGCCGTAATAGAGCTAGTTCGAGCGCGTCGACGCAATATGTTCGTTCCAAATACATTCCTCCGGGAGACCTCTTTCACGGCAATACATTCCCGCAATCGGACTGTGACGAAGAGGAGGAATTTGGTTTTATGGACAAGGATGAAGATCGTACGGTCACTGGACGTTTACGTCGTCCTCGTTTTGCTCGTTTGAACTCTCTAACAAATCACCCCTTGAGCCTTACTCCGCCGCCACCTGTTCCTTCAATTCCCGCCTCCCTCCTTACCCAACACATTCCTCCAACAGCGCAAAATCGCGAACTAAACACATCTCCCACCCCTCAACCTTTTCCACGGTCACCTTCCTCTTCTGTATTTTCATTGCCCACAACTATCGCTGGAGAATCAGCCTACTACGGATCTACCGCTCACCTTCATCCAACTGCTTCCCGCACCTCATCGTCCGGAGGAGGATTCGCGCATTTACCTCCGAGTCCGCCCATACATAAGGAACGTGAACGTAGACGGCTAAGGAAGAAGAGTCGACCGCAGCCCCAGGGTGTATTTGAATTGATAGCAGTTGAGCCGAATCATTCTTCAGGTTTGGCGTCATTGCAAGAAGTGGAACGTCCGGCATCTCCAGCTAGGAGTAGCAATAATGACGGCAGTCACTCTCGTCCTCGTACACCTCAGACCCCTGCATCTAGTACAAAGTCTTCACCAGCTCCTTCTCCTCATCTGAACATCAACTCTACACCTTCCAGCGCTCGCCATTCGATACAGAATGTTCCTCCTACGCCATCAGGGACGAAAGGAGCATTGTTAAGTCGGATCGGAAGCGTTAAGAAGTGGGGAGTGAGGAGAAAACGGGGCTTTAGTGTTAGCCAGAAAGATAATAATGCACCGCAGGTCAATGCTTTAGATGTAGCGATGGGTATGTGCACGCCTCCTCCCACATTGGAAGTAAATACTTATCAAGTCATTGTAGGCCCCCCTGAAGACCCTCGTATCCTCCCCCGTCCTAATAGCTCCCTTTCTTCACTTCCGCTTTCAACTTCGTCACGGCAAACATCCTCTAGTAGACCCGTATCTCCTCCTACCTCCCATCCCAACTGGTTTTTTCGGAATTCTGGAACGTTTACCTCTCCCGTCACCGCTTCGTCCCTGGAATCGTCGTATGGGGCCAGAGCAAGCGCAACAGATCTCTCGCTCCGTGGACGTTCCTATGACAGAAATGGCCCAACGAGGGACAGCAGGTCGAAGGAAAGGGATAAGAGCAAGAGCAAGAGCCGGAGCAGAAACCAAAGTCGGAGCCGGAATCGCACGCCAAGTCGGAGTCGAGATGCCCAGGGAGTGAGTGTCGCGTCTGGTAGTGGAAAGGCTGAGGTGGAAACACCGTCCAAGTTGTTGAAGAGAAAGAGTCTGGGATTTGTCCAACTTAGAAAGACGCTTCCTGGACAAGGTAATGCTAACGCGTCAGATGGGTCAGATGTTGCAAAAACGGAGAGTTCTGGCCAGATGAGGCATGCCTCGTTCGGAGGTGCAGTTCAGGAGACAGAAAATCTCAACCCTTCAACGAACGAGCGTGGAAGGCGGATGTCACTTTCGGTGACGAAGGCAAAGATTAGACAACAGTCAAGGGTCGTGGAGGAGGCGGAGAAGACTCAGGAAGGGCCAAAAAAATTCATTAGGAATGTTAGAAGGATAAGTCTGGTTGGACGGCACAAACGTGAAAAGAGTGGATCGACATTTGCACAGTTCGTGGGGGTGAAGATTGAAAGGGCTCGCACGAGTATTGGTTCCCAGCACGAACAAACGGTGCCCGCCGCCATTATCGAAGATGTCAAAGTTCCCAACACGCCTGTGACCCCCGGGGGTCTGCTACCGCCTCTTGAGCTTGAAGCACCATTGCATATCGCAATTGAGCCTCCTGCATCGGCAGATTTGCAGCCAGTAACGCCAGCGGAGACTGTTTCTAGCGATCCCCCAGCAAATCAATGTCCCCCGTCTCCACCTGCTCCGTTACCAGCGTCGCCCCCTACGTCGCCCAAGCAAACGACACCGAAAAAGCGGCCACTAACTCCCGGCAAGAGTCCTTCATCCCCGCAGTCTGCTTCCTTGGGCCGATCCGCATACTCGCCCGGGAGGGATAACGAGAGTCCCAGTGAGAAGACCACCGTGCGAAGAAATTCGTTGGGAGATTTGAAGATTCCTGCAAGGATCAGTCAAGCTCAGGTCGGACTGCGCAGAGACTTGGGAATGGTGAGAGAGTTTGCGACCAGTGTTGAACGTAAGTGTATAACTTGACTCGCGTCCATCCTTACTCAAGTTACATGTATGATAGAGCTGAGGGAGCTGCAAGCCACCTATCACGAACTGGTTGTGGAGATCCAACGTGTACTTGACGCGCACGCCCACCTACATGCTCAACAACAGGCGACTCGCAGTGTCTCCCCCAGTTTCTTTTCGCGCCCGATGAGGCGGAGGTCCAACACTAATCCCAGTTCCACGACTCCGCCAGCTGCGCAATTGGCATATAAGCAACTTGCCTCGACGTTTTACACTATCAATTCGAAATATCGCATCACTTGGGAATGTGCTGAGCTACTGATAGAATTGGGCGGCGGTTCCTCAGCTGGCGGTCAGTCGGCGCCTTCAACTAGCGTGTCAGCTCCAGCGATGCAAGAGCACAATGAAGGAAGTTTGTCGATAGCCCAAAGGAAAGGAAGAGAAAGGGCAATTACACTTGCCGGAGACGAGTCGAAGCCAGCGTCGCCGATACCTGGCGTGAAGAGCATCCTAGAACAATCAGGTGTCAATACCTCCAGCGTGGCGTGGCGTGCATCGACAGGGCGTCAAGAGCTGAGCCAACGGCAGATGATCCTACTCAAGGAATTATTAAACAACGCAGATTCTTCGTTCATCAACGAAGAATACAAGCCTGTGGTGCCGGAAGAGGCGCCCCCCTCTATGCGAATGAACGTAAATACGGAGTGGAAGTGGGGTGATCCTGCGAACAGCACTGTCACGCTTCCACCGTCCGAAAGCAGTGCTTCGGGTGGGTCCTCAGCGGCACAGAAGAAAAGGAGGACAAGCAGGCTTGGTATGGCGGGTCTTAGGGACCTTTTGAGGATGTTGAAACGCCACCACACGGCACATCCAACGCATCCCATGCCACATTTCGGGTCCATTCCCCAATCCACCGCGTCTCTCACAAGTACAACAAACTCTTCCTCAGATGTGCATTACGGTTATAATTACCCCTCGTCTGGGGACTTGAGCCACCTTGATGCTGGGAAGGCGGCTACCTATGGACGGAGGCGGGCAAAGACCAGTTCGGGTCCGGAGTCAGTGAGAGATGTGGGACAGCTAACGATGCCTTCCTCGACATTCTCCTTGTACGATTCGAATCCCCTGCCACCTCGGCAATCCAAAGGCCGTCCATCACTCGCAGCTATATTTCGCATTCCGAAGCCATTGAAACCGAACAAGGTTTCTGGGTCACACTCGGATCAACAGGATGACGGGGAAAGTGGAATAAGCCGGGGCAATGAAACTCCTGCTAGTTCAAATGGCAACGGAGATGAAGACTGGGATCGAATTGATTCGGCAACTGATTTAGACGGCGCAGTCAAGACAGTTGGCGCGACGATGAGTGGTGATGGTATGTCGACAATTCGCGTCAAAGGCAGATCGCCTTATTTGCAACAACCGGCACCTACGTCGTTCAAGCCTGGGAGAGGACGTGCGACGTCTCCCAACCCAAATACGCCAAAACGGATAGCAAGCTCTTCCCAGACGTCTCTGTATGAAGATTCACCTACCAGCAGCTCTCATAACGTGAGACCAACACGGTTGTCCAACGTAGATGAGGACACTGCCGAACATCCCCGCTCGGCCGTTCAGCGATCGTCGTCAAAGACCAAGCCGCCTCCGTCTCCATCAAGCAGTGCAAATGTAAATATCAGCCCCCTGACACCACCTCCTCGAACCTCGTCAAAACTATATCATGGCAATAAGACATCGAAGAACGGGTCCGTAAGGTCTATGCCTCCTCAGCGGATGGCTGAATTGAGATTGGCAATGACGCCGGAGAATATCAAGCCGTTGGTTGAGAATGCGAAAGAAGTTCACGTTCGATTGGTTGAGTGTATTGCCGAGATTCGTTCATTACTAGAAAATCATTGGTCTTCGGCTGCTCCCACTGACCCGTCGACATAAGACCTTTACTAAGAATTTAACCTTCTTCGTTTTACCTTAGGTTATACATTTCGTTGATAGTTTTCTTGCTCTTGCTACTGCTCTGACCTGTTGCTCTCGCATTACTACCCATTCGCTCATACAGATAGATACTCTGTCAATTCTGTCTTCATATACACATCGAATACTACTCTTTGCTAAAATAATCAGGTGAATGAATCCGGATGCCATTCTGAGTATCCAACGGTCACAACTTCCGGATTGATATAACATGTAATGCACGACAGCAATACAATTACAATTAATGGTATGGATTGTATGGGATTGTGTGAATTGAGGAAATAATATATATGAAGCAACTCAAATCGGACAGTCCAGCTGATATTAGTCCCAAGTCAAGCGAATGGATGATATGTAATGGCTAGAGTTTAAAGAGAGACGAAGTTGGGAGTAGCAGGTTGTGAGGGCAGTGAAGGGGACGAGCTCGGGGTGGAGTGGACAGTGAATGTTCGTAACCTCAGCCCTCTGGATATGGAGGAAAAGACTCGAGGACGAAAGAATGACGATGTAGCGCTATCTCCCACCAATGAGGACTGATTCTTGTCCAAAGAGACTGAGGGTGAAGATACTGATCGTTGCTCTTGCCGAATGCTTGGCTGGTCGACCTTTTTAGCTTCTTTATAACGGTCCTTGTCGTTTGACGAATGTTCAACATCAGTGTCCTCGTCAGTGATGGAAAACAAGCCCTTGACTGGTGAACGAGTCCGAGAGCCATCTCTGTGCCGACATTTCAGCGCTGGAGTTAAGAAACCGCTGTTGCTGCTGTGAGATGGGGGCTCAGCATCCGTGCGTGGGACGCGCGGACGACGAATGGAAACACGTATGGTATCTTCAGGTGAGAATGACGCCAGGTCCGCATTGGAAAGCACAACAAACGTCGCACTAGTGACAGCAGTCTGCGATTCCTAGGTCAAGAATGTTAGAGTATCTGTATCAATCGTCATTTAGTGAGTCGTATTAGGAGCGACCGACCTGTCGCAACCTTTGTCGAGCAGAATCGGACCACGAGAGACCATCCAAGTCATTAAACTCGAATTTTACGGATTGAAATGAGCGCAGCAATGTCTCTCGTTGTTCCTGTGAACTGAACCATGAGAACCATGAGAGCGTCAAGCCCAAAGTCAATTGACCTCCGTCATTTTGATAGCTTCAGCATCTTCAAGACGCTGTTCGTCTTCAATTTCGAGCAAGCGAAGTCTCCGCTGTTCTGCACGAGTCAACATCCTCAAAGTAAAAGGTCAAGGAATGGTCAAGAGACAAGAAAATAACATATAAGTTGGCCGGTGGCTGGCACCAAAGAGTCGGAGTTGTGACAGATGGAGCGTGACGTTCAAGCCGTGACAGTGCGTGAATTATAACTCCGTCTGAATTTGCCTCGACGCGTCTTCACGCGTCCTTGTGTCTTGTGCTCACTTCATCCTAATTCATTATTCCCCTTCACCATGCTTGAAGCTAAGCTCACCGAGGCAGGACTGTTGAAGAAACTCCTCGATGGTAAGTAGCGTCGCGGGGCATTTTAGTCGGGTGTTGAGTACATTTTTGTAGCCATCAAGGAGTTGGTCACGGATGCCAACTTTGAATGCAATGAAGAGGGTATCAACCTGCAAGCCATGGATAACTCGCATGTCGCACTCGTCTCCGTACTTCTACGGACGTCTGGTTTCGAAAACTATAGATGCGACCGCCCAATACCCCTTGGAGTAAATCTTACGAGTTTGACCAAAGTCCTCAAATGCGCAAAGGATGACGATAAGTGCACACTGAAGGCTCTTGACGATGCAGATACATTGAATCTTATATATGAAGCCAAGCGTGAGTATCATGGCACTCTGACTCGCTCGACTACAACTGGTGACTTGGGCGGTTTTCTTGTAGATTCCGACCGCGTCGCCGAGTACGATATGAAGCTAATGGACATTGATGTGGATACACTCGGCATCCCGGACACTGAATATGAGGCTCGTATCACTATGCCTGCGTCAGAATTCTCCCGCATTGTCAAAGATCTGTCCTCATTAGGAGAGAGCGTACGCATTGAAGTGAGCAAGGAGGGCCTTCGATTTACTTGTGACGGTGAAGCAGCGAACGCAAATATCCTGCTGCGTCAGAGCGACGGTTCGGGTCCAATTAAAAAAATCAAAAAGGGTGAAGATGATGATGGGCCCAGTTCGTCGAGAAAGGTGAAAAAGGAAGATGCCGATGTCGATATGGACGAGGAAGAAGAAAAAGAAACTCCGTCTGACGGCGAAGAGGAACATGACCCCGAAGAGGAGGATGAAGAGGAGAATGGGCGAAAGAGAAAGAAAAAAGTAAGATTTCCCCAATAATGAAAGGGCAAGACAAACAAAACTGACAACGCCCAGGTGAATGGCGTTTCAAAACCGTCGAAGAAGGCCAAGACCTCGAAAAAGAAGGATGATGAGGAGTCCTCATCATCTGAGATTATTATCGAGCTGAACTCACACGTTTCACTCACGTTCTCTTTGAAATACCTCGTCAACTTTTCTAAAAGCTCAAGCCTGTGCAGTAAAGTTCAACTCATGATGAGTAACGACGTCCCACTACTGGTAAGAAAATGCTGCCCCTTGCCCACCAACGTCACTCATGGCCGTTCCCAGGTTTCCTATGATTTCGATCAAGGCCATATTCGGTACTACTTGGCGCCTAAGATCGGGGACGAATAAACTCGAGGACGAACTTTGTACATATAACCATATCATATTGTTTCGCTATCTATTTCCTTTTTTTCTTACATAGCAATGTACGCTTTCGAATGAGAATGGCTCGAGTCTCGCTTTAGAATCGTCCAGATAATCTCACGAACGGAGTCAATACTGTGAGCGGTTCTGCGCACTGAGCTGCAGCTTTTTACTAACGCAGACCCAACCAATTTACTATTAACATAAGAAAATTACATATGTCATAAATACTTCAATACGAGGTGGATAACTGTTTCTACGCTTCATAATACACTCGGTAGTTGATCAATGCTGTCAGGGATTCGGCTCTCATCGAGTGGTTTAGACCATTTATCTAATCATGTTATAAATGAGATTTTTTCACTTGTTGACTGAACCGCAGCGTACCAGGGCAAGCTACAAAATAACCTTCCAAGGCATTGATGAAGCGGTCCTCATATTCTACCGGTGGCATCACAGTAACTTCTTTACCAGAGTGAAGGCCATGCTTCGCCTTGTACTCCAACGTCTTCGCAAACGTATAACTACCTGTTATACCAGTCAGGCCAGAATTCATATAAATTCTTGGTTATCTCTTACCAATGGTATCAACAAGCCCACATACGATTTGCTTTCCTTCTTCATCTATCCCGAGCAAGAGACTACTCCGAATTTAGCCTTTACATTTCATGGAGCAGGAAGCCAGGACTCACGAATAGTCCATGATATTCATTCTCGCGAGATAATCTGCGTCGCTCCTCACCGCTTCGCACAAAACTTTCTTGGACTCGGGGCGAACGAGCATCAAAGTTTTTTGTTGACCTATTTAGCAAAAAAAAAGCGACATTAAGCCTTCGCACGACATGACCCAATTCAACCCAAAAGTACCTTCAATCCACTCGCTGTCAAACAACGTTCGTTTTCTACCTCCGCCAGTGGTGTCACTAGCGTTTGGTTTCACCTTCCTTCCTTGAATACCTTTTAGGTCGAAAGTCTTGTCTACTTTCCGCTTGTAAAAGAGATTCTCCATGATTACAAGGTCAACTTTAGACTGAGTTGCGCCGGACTCCAGATTTTTGACCTCAACCGTATAAAAGCCAAGCATCTTCACCAAAATCGTCGGCTTGGAAGCGGTCAATTCCATATAACGAAAGTAGGATGGTGCAAGTGCCAGCAGGACGTGTCTTGGAGAACACGATGAACGTTATTTCAACACAAATAAAGTAAACCGTCACTCACAAATCACCAACGTTCCAAGCATTAACGAGTGTTTTTATAATAAACCGGTCGTCGCTGGTCTTCCGAAAGTTCGATCGACTCTTGCCTCCTTCTGCTGCCCAGTTACTGCTCCTGGATAAACTCTTCACAAAAATATCATCAATTCCGCACCGTCGACGCAACAAATCAAACTGTTTAGCAAAATACACGGTGCAACTGAACTTGACGCGTTTTCCCATAATCTCATACTTAATATGAGGCCGTTCGTCGATCGAACACGTATCCGCAATCAACAAGCCGTGATGGGTTTTCGGAGTGGGCGTGCTAACACGCGGGGTGCTTTGGCCGCTGGACATGAGACGTAGCGCATAACTTAGACCGCTTGTCAAAGTGTTCGCGAATGAAGATGAAGATTGAATCTTGTCCTGATTGGACATAGTCGATGGTGAGGAAAAGTCGTGTTGAGGAGTCGGACTCGGATAATCCTTTGGGGGAAGCTCCGGTGGCGGGTAGTGAGTGCTTATGATGTCGTCGCTAGCCGTAGAAATCGTTAAGGCCGATTTATTATGTCTATTTGGAACAAAGATTGACGATATACTTGACGTCTCGGACCCGTGATACTCTGGCCGTGAGGAGTCTGCAATTTCCAGTTCCTGTAACACTTTTCCGGCCAATTCCACAGTATCCGGGCGACTGGAAACTATACCCTCCGCTTCCTCCTTACTGACTTGAACATCAGGTTTCGCCCAGGCTGAGGAAGGCGTTGGATATATTGATTTCGATGTAGACACGACTGAACCAGTCGCCTTCGAGCCAGCCGTGGCCTCGGTAGGTGTCTTGGAGCGGAGCATCTCTCGTATTGATAACAGAGACGCCGAATCTCGAGAATATTCTTTGCGAGTAACAACGGCAGCGTAAGCCTCGGATTCATGCCAAACAGCTCCTTCTTGATCAGGATCTGGTCGTGGTTGAGCAGCAGATGAAAACAGTTTATAGCTCTTCGGCGCTGTAGTGGTTGAAGGTGTTGGCGTTTGTGGTGTTTGTGGTGTTTGCGGGCGAGAATGGAATGATGATGAGTGGGAAATGGAAGACGTCGAGACGTTCGTTGTCGATGATGATCGATTGAGCGACATGTTAGAAAGCTCTTGAAGAAACTCAGAGGAGCTAAAATGGGTCAGTGGATGACTATGAGTTAGCCATCACAAGAGCTTACCTCAAAATAAAAGCTATCAGACTTCCCCAGTCATCTTCATGGACAATGATATTTCCTCCAGGTAGAGCGTGGCATTTCTTGTCCCACCATTCAGGCTCTGGGAAATCTAATTCGGTGCCAAGACCTTGTTGCTGGGACAGATGCTTTTTTTGCCATGCTAAGATTCTTTTCTGCGCCCCGCGCCCTGCTACCAAGAAAGCCCTTCGAACGTTATTCAACGACACAATAGAAGTCTGGGAAAGTTGCGTGTATAGCGACTGTTCTGTCCGTTGAAAGGAATGACGCATTGAGGACAGCAACAAGAGGGGATCTGTCTCTGTCATCGGCGCAGCCAATGTATTGTCTTGGCGAGTGACGCGTACGACCACCGGTTCAATGTCATTCGTGCTGGACATCGTAGGGTGAGACGAATCGGATGACGTTAGATACGTGGATATCGTCGAAGCCTTTATGGTCGCAGGCAGGCCGACGTCTTCGTAAGCGTCGTCTGCAGACGGTAACCGCGGAAGAGCCTTCTTAACAACGTCAGAGTCGGGCCCTGCTAAGAGTTCCTCCTACGGTGCCATATTAGACAGCGACGATCCAGTATACAGAACACATACTATGTTGTCGAGATGGTCAGACACAGCTTCCCACCATAGCTTGATTTGGCGGCGAAGAACGGCTCTTTCTTCTCCCTGCTGCGTACCGTGATGGCTAACGTCTGTACACATAGGATGACTAGTTCTCTCGCCACTACGGTACATTTGAAGCCTCGGAACGTGGAGTTCAAAGATGTCACGGTCTTCGGTCAATGAGAAAGTTATTACGCAGGCTTCCATCGAGAAATGACGGGCAATGTTACACCGAACCGCAGCCTGTGGTGTTTCTGGTGCGACATCAGATTGCAACATTGTATGTTCGCAAATGCGGGGCGTCAATGAGTGAAAGGCCGGAGAGTATATCAACAGTTCCAGGTACTTTGCGAAGGATAATAAGCTATCCAAGGTTCAATCACTATGAGCTTGTCCAATATTCTTCTTACTCACTAAGCACCATCGCTCATTTCCCTAGAAGTGGATCTAACCCCACATATCGCACAAGTCTCCCACATGGTAATTGCACCGTCGCCCCCATGAGGAGACTCATCGATATTGTAATCAAAACTGACTTCAATGCACACTGTATCGTGCATGAACCTTATCTGATGCTGTCCACACTTGTACTGACATCCGGGTTCATCGCATTGGAGAGGGAACGTCGAGGACAGTTCATTTAGCATCTCTCCAACTGTTAGGTCACGTCGATGCCCTTTAGCGTAGTACCAGTAGGTGATCAAACGTGGACGAGCGCAAGTCGTACGAAATGGTTTTGGAAGTTGTTCATCAACAGTCGGCGTGCCGTGCCGCAGATGGAGAGAAACTAAGACAGAGAAACTTTGCTGGCGGGCAAAACCGAGGAGTCCAGACATGCCTTTACCATACGACTCCTTTGAATCCCATCCCAGTAGCGTCGTCAATGCACATTTCTCCTTTCCCCTTAAACGACGTCCTGGGTCAATTTTCTCCTGACGGGCAATATTCACAAGTACTTCGGGAGGCCGAAAAGAGATGTCGAACGACGTTGAGAAATATTTCTTGCTTTCCTCTACACGGGAACAAGCCGAAGAATAAGGTCTGTTTGGATCATCTAAAACTTTTCTGACTCGCGATGGAGAGCCTCCCCTGAGAGAGATTCGACGCAATCTCCTTCCAATGCCGTCCAGAGATGACCGTGGAGATTCATCTCCGAACATACGGGGAGGCAAGTTAAAGCCCAGATCTAGTGATCCCCCGTGCCCAATAATTGGGCTGACGGTAGTTGAGCGGTGGCTGAGAGCCCTCTTGGAGAGAAAGCTGAAAAAGCCGGAAGGGAATATAGAACCGCGGCTCTTTTCTTTAGTCTCGGTGTTCGACTTGACGGTTTGCAAGTTCTCTGAGGGAGAGGGAGTAGGAAGATTCGGTCGGGGGTATTGAAGTCGGACATTTGAGTCGGCGAGAAGGTGTTGTTCAAGTACGAGTGACAGGTGAAGATATATCGCTACTTGAAGAACTTGGATCAACGACGAATGCTGTGCGGGCGAAGTAGCTCCTTTGAGAATCAGAGTTCCACCAACTATGTGCAATTGAGTGCCTTCCGACAAGGCTACAGTTGCTGAGATAAACCATTTAGGATTAATTGAAGTTACGTCAAGAACAGTACTTACAGTCCCAACCACTAAGCCCATAAATAACAGAGCCTGGTGCTGCAGTGTCTTGTGCAAACGAGAAGGCACCAGGCATAAACACGCAGCCAACATGGGAAGATGGGTAATGCAACCCGCCTTCTAATGGCACATTGATATGTGTACCATATGGTGCAACACATAGAACTAAATGCTTGACTACTGGGTTCGGAGTTGGAAGACTCGGCAGAGAAACAAACTTTTGCAGTTGCGCCAGGACGTGAGTGCTATCACTCTTCTCTACGCGTCGGTGTATGCGCGATTCTGAAGCATTGGACGCTTTTGACGAACTTGGAATGACTTCCTTCTTGCACCTCAGGGGTACCATATCGCTGTCTGTTGACATTTGACTCTGCTTCCTCTCCGCCTCCCTCTTCCATCTGAATGCACTCAACCAGTTCTCCCGAGTTGCGCACTGGCTTATGTCATCCAGTGCATCTTCCATAGCATGAATCCAGTCATCATACCGTCTTTCAAGGGCAGCATCCTCAATTTCCGATAGTGCGTGACGAATAAACCGTGAGCGGTGGCTTCGAGCTTCGGTGGAGAGTGAAGTGATATGTGCATGTATTGGAGTGTCGGGAAGGGGTTTATGCACCTCCATTGGAGTTTGTTACCGGATTCCGAGCTGAGAAAGCAAACTAGCTTGTTCTGGTGAGGTGCGCATAGAATAATCAGTGCGACGCCGTCAGTGTGAGGCGCGTGCATCCATTCCAGGTTATCTTCACACACGTGGGGTCTATGTGTACCTATTTGGTTCCCTATCTTCGGATTCAACCGAATCTGAGCTTTCTCCATGACATGAAAATGAGACAAGGCTGGCGAAATTGCAAATTCTTGGCAGTCGTATTTTTTTCATATCTTTTCAAGTCAATTGAAGATATATATGGGCCCTAAAAATTCCGAGTCACGAGCACGATTTTCGAACAATGCAGACTGGGACCCAACACCGAACAGCTGGTCAAGTTGCAACAGAACGCGCGGCTGGCTTTATCATCGCCCAGGGTTGCGGTGTTTCGGATGTGTGATATGGTCCATATCAGGACATAGAGCTCTAACTCATACCAAGTCGGTGCCTGATTAGGGCGTGACCTTTTCTTTCAACGCATTCATTCTTCGATGTTGCAGTTCTAGCATTTTATGGTGATCTTGACACCAATGACCCGGAAACGCCCAAAGTGTGGTCATCCGCACTTGCCAACTATTTAACTCGGTTCTCCCTTCAGTTTTTGCTCCTTTGCCTCGAGTTCATGCCTGACAATGCTCTTTGAACTCGGCTTAGCAACAAAAAGTGGCTCGTTTCTTCGCTCTGAATTATCGTAAAGTTGATGGTTTTCTCCTCAGTTGGAATAACGTTTTGCTATGCAATAGCCATACTGTCGACATCCCTCCGATTAGCACATCGCGCATATATACGAAAATTTTGGTGGGATGATTTCTGGGCGTACGTAGCTCTGCTCAGCATCATTCCGATGTTGATACTTGTCTTCGTTCCTAGTCCTGGTAAGCACGGTCATTCTGTATGATAATCGTCGTCAAAAACTAATGGTTGCCTCCTCAGAGCCAGGAAACACGACATCGTTTGTCCTATGGCGTTTTTCCTTTATGGCATTCTATGCTTGTTCTGTGTGGTGGGTTACTCGCATACTGACCCAGTCAAATGGATGACTGCAATTTGATACAGGACGGCCCGCGTTAGTGTCGCGGTTTCCATCGTCAGGCTGTGTCCAAAGGGAATCCTGCGGACATGCTCGAAAATCAGTGCATTCCTGATCAATTTGTTTTTTATCATTACTATCCTACAGATGGTCTTCACGTGTGGCCTCCCCTTATCCAAACGATTCATGCGCTGTCCCGTGCCTGCGTGGGTAACCCCTTTGGAATTAACCCGTACGTGTCAGATTTGAGTGATGAGGATGTATGTTAGCTTGACACGCCAGGCAGTGGATTTATTGGCAGATGCATGGCTCATTGGTGCACCGATATATATACTTCTCGGCACAAAGCTTTCTTTCAAGCGTCTAAGGCTTATCATGACCATTTTCGCGTGCGGTATATTCACCACCATCGCTAGTGTGGTGCATGACGTATTCATACTAACGAAAAACGAAAGGTCGATTATCATTAGTGGAGACTTACAGGTATGATTGATACATGCACTTGACAAAATAAGTATCTCACTGGCAGGCTCACCTAAATCCCGACGGTTTACAACTGACAAGGCTGCAACCTCTGTCATTGTGTGCAACTTACTGGTTATTGTCACTATCATGTATCGCTTCTCTAATGCCGACGATGGGGTGGAAGATTCATCTGGTTCCATGACTTCAATCTTTTATGACATGCCAGCTTCCTATTCGGGGCCCGCCACAGACAATTACCCTATTCAGATCAATATGTCAACCACATCCCCAGTTGTCATTACCGACAAAACTACTGACAGTTCTGTTTCCTATCCGTAATCTTTCACCCTTCCATGTCGCTGTTCGTTAACTAGATTCATCTCATACACTATGTATCATTGTTATTGCACGCTAGAATACAAAGGGTATCCTATACAAATGGTAATTCAAACGATTGATTGACGTACGTCATGTACAGTATAATGAGTACAAGAATGAATATCTGTTTGGAAAATGTGTGAGAATTGATTTTCGTAAATACCAGATCCTGAGAAACAGAGCGACATCTTCTTTATATATTATGTGTCCATGTGCTGAAAACTCCAATCGTTGTGGGGTAGAACCATCAGATCCTCAGAATGATCACTGAAAATCGCATGGCTTTGCATTCAGTGTTGGTCGACATCGCAGTGGACGGTGTTTGATTACATAATATATGAAGATAACGATACTCGGAATCACAAAGCGAGCATTCTGATCTGCACAACATGTCTTCAACGCCTTCTGCAACACGTCCTATTGTCTTCATGGACATCAACATCGGCGAAACGCCCGCAGGAAGGATGAAAATGGAACTATTCAGCGATATTGTACCCAAGTATGTTGTCGTGTATCGTGCTTGGCACATTCAGGAACTGACGATCCGTCAACTGCTCATTGTTTTACTCATAGAACCGCAGAGAACTTTAGGCAACTATGTACAGGAGAATACAGGTGCATATAAATCCATCCATCCATGGGGTCGTTTGTTCCTTTTTAAACGATCGTTGCTTTAGAGTGAACGCCAGACCACAGGGTTATAAAAGTTCAATATTCCACAGGTGTGTTGGAAGATTTACCGTTGATTCTGAACTTGACGGTGAATTGGTGTTTGACCTAGAGTGTAAGCCTTGGAAGCTCATCGTCGGAAAACTGTCCTGATGGTCAATGGAATAGAGTGCCCAATTTCATGTGCCAAGGTGCCGCGTCTTCGCCCGAGTTATTGCTTACGCACTCTTATCTTGGGAATCGTTGATAGGTGGCGACTTTGTGAAGGGAGATGGAACAGGATCGTTCTCGATCTATGGTGAAAAATTTCCAGTTCGTCCACAACTCATGTGACGGATGGGAAAGCAAGCTTTTAACGTCGTCTTCAGGATGAAAATTTCACAGAAAAGCACACAGGTCCAGGTCTACTATCGATGGTAATTCTCTGTTTTCCCTTTCTGGCCGCAACTTCTTACATCCGTTCTGCAGGCTAATTCTGGGCCTGGCACAAATGGATGTCAAGTGCGTCAGATTTTAACAGTGCATACACCAACCTCTTACAAACCTCTACAACAGTTCTTCATCACGACTGCGAAATGCGACTTTTTGGATGGAAAACATGTTGTGTTTGGGCGGGTGATAGATGGCATGCTTACGCTGAGGAAAATTGAACATGTGGCGACAGGGCCCAATAACAGGCCAAAGCTGATAGTCAAAATTACAGGTGAGTGAAGTCTTCTTTTTTTTGATTGTTGGGTAATCTTTCATCTTTCTCATTGTAGAATGCGGCGAAATGTAGGATTGTGAGCCCATGTGCGCACAGGTATCTTACCAAAGTCTTTTGGGGTCGGAAGCAGTGTATTGCAGTAAAGGCTAGAACAATAGAAAGCATGTCTACAGGGTCCAATAGTCGGCCAAAGCTGTATCGCTGTAGTAGTAGCTCTAACAAGTGACAATACTAGAATGTGACATTCCAGGCAACGCTTTCCTTACGCGTACCGTCACTTACCGTCTTTCTTCGCATACCGTACCCGTACTCTGGACCCCTTGCTTGTTCTAAAAAAGCCGATTTACGCTCTTTGAGGGTGTACTGGACTTGAAGAGGCTCAGCTATCGCGACCTGAACAGGTGGTGCCAGTTGCACAAGGAAACCTCAGACGGTTACAGAGATTACAGCACTAGCTCTGGCCACGGTCAATCTGATTTGCTTTAAGAACTTGGAACTCTTTTCTGCACGTTGATTTTTGAACTCGCACCATGGCTGTCAACGAATCTGTCAACGAATTGTACTCAATCCAGGATAGTCCAGCCTCGTCTACCAGCACTCTTGTCCTTCGCTCCTCTGGTTCAAATATTGAAGAATGCAGGCCCGAGCATGATGATCGTTCTCAAGATCAGAGTTCTTCCGCTTATTTCATCGCGGACGCATCTTTGAGTCCCTATATGCGATCTCCGAGTTTCTCTAGCCCTCAACAGTTGCCGTCTCAAATGGGCGAAGGTCCACCAGAGTCGTCTTCTCCATTGCTTTCGTCTTCTTCATCAGCCCGCTCTTCACCATACTGGCCTATCATTACTTTGGCAGAGGGTAATGGTTCTCCTGCAAGTTTTACATCAAGCACCAATGGCTCTGTTCGCACTCGTTCTAGAACTGAATCTCTTGACGAAACTGATATCGCACCCGGTTTACATGACGACAAATGGATAGAATATGACAACGCAATTTTAGTAGACTCGTTTGCTCAACGCCTTCACGAACGCCTCTTGGTAATTGCGCATCAGCGTGAATTGTCTGAAAATATACCATCTATCACAGAAGATGTTGATGCTGCTGCTATACTTGCTGATATGCGAGGAATGAGTAGTGCCGGTGGCGATAGGCTATCGTCATATTCTTCTGGTTGTTCAATCGGCACAGAGCTTTGCACGACAACGGGATTTACGAATCATACAGCGGCAAAAATGGATGACAGCCCTGCGAACCATACAATCTTAATTTCGGAGCTTGAAAGCAGTAACATAGATACGAGCTATGGAAGTTCAGAATCAGATCTGGAAACACCTTTTTTTGCTTCGCCACCACTTTCGGAAAATGTTACACCTCCTACAGTACGGAAAAGGCGGCGGGCAGGGCTACTCGATTCTTATAATGACGGCAAGTGCAATAATTCAAAGTCGGATGCGAGGTACGCTCATGGTTGCCAATAATACCTGTCTTGACGAAGCGGAACGCACCTAGGTTCCAAGAAATTGATAATGCACATGAACAGCAAAAAGAAACCAGCCAGAATGACACAAGAATGCCTTACAGAATGATATGGCGTGCGGAGTCTTTTCAGGCGATGCAGAGCCGCTTACCTGTGCCTGAAGAATGGGAAAAGGATGCTCCCCCTTTGAAACGGCAAAAGGCAAAAAGTTACAGTCATCGCCAAGAGTTCGCGTCGAAACCGGCCAGCCTGCGACGTGCTGCTTCACTTAAATCTGAATATGAATATACAATTGCAGAAGATACATCTGTCGACGACAGCGAGCCGTTGGTACCGACTGAACCTGTCTCTCCCGTTTCTGGTGCTTGCTCGAGTCAAGGTTCTTGCGAAGAATTCATGTTCAACTATGGAGTCCCGATCATCGCTCCGCCGCGAGATCTTGTGGCTAGATTACCCCAAAGCATAGAGATGGTGGCAAAAATGCGCATTTGCCGCTTTTTGCAGAGGGAAGTCGTGTCTCGGGAAACAGACGGCCTTGCGACTTGCCATGTACAAGAACGAGAAAAAGAGACGGTTGATGAGCAAATACTGCAGTCAAGACAGAAAGATTTATGGGAGAGACTTTTGAACATTGGCCAACTGTTAAGGGAAGACGTGATAGATTGGTTGCTCAATGTAAGGGTTCAGAAAGTCCCCTTTTGTTCCTTCACGAGTTTTCAGGTCCTACCTTTGGACGAAACCCAAAATTCCTTGTCTCGTTATAGTTCGACCAATTCCACGGCATCACAATGTTCATCAGGTGACCGCCCAATGGACCTCCATGACGAACTTTCTACCTCACCAGAGACGCGCTTTCATGCGATATACATTTTTCTCCGTTTTTTCCATTGTGTAATGTCGGGAGAGTCGCATACAGAACAGGTAACATTGAGCGATGGGACGACTCGGCTGCGAGAGATCTGCGAAGACAACGGTCGCAGAAACCAAGTAAGCCTTGAAGAAAAAGGTAGGAAATTGATGGTATGGGATATAGCTATTGGATCCTTGGCGTTAAGCGTCAAGGTGAATAATCTTCACGTTTATGGATCGAATAATTCATAAACTGACCCCTAGCACTTCAACAGTTTCATCGCGATTTCTTGAATCCCTTTTCTCCCGTATATGCATGGGAATACCAGAAGCTAGCTCCACACCGATTATCGTTTGACGACCTAGAGGTAGGCTTTCCGACTGCGAACGTAACATGACGTTATTATCTATTAGAGTGCCCAACGGGATATACTCCTCGCACTGTCGTATGATCTTGGAATGGCACCACAACCATTGATGGACAATCTATGGTTGGCACTGCCTACATTACAGCTTTTGCTGAGTCACAATGGTGGTTGGAATTATGCCCTCAAAGAAACGTGGCTTCGACTTTTCGATGCGGTTTCAGGCAAGTGAAGATTTGTCGTCCCTGTGTTTGACTGTAGAAGTTGGACTAGAACCTGACGTGCTGCAATACCCTATGTCACTTCTGACGGTGGCATGCTTGGTGGAAGGCATTCTTGCAGCCTTGATCCACAAGCATGACTACAATCTGGCGTGGCGCAAGTCAACCTCAAGGAACAGGCGAACACCTAAGGCAAACAAAGCAATAAATAGGCGATGTGTGATTGAGAGGGTTGAAGAAGAAGCCGAAGGTGTTATCCAAGACATACAAGCGATTGTTGGAGTACCGGACGTGAGCTATTCCAACTATCAACAAGTGCACCATCTTTGCTCAACAATGCGAGTGCATCAGATGCGACTACAGGAATGTAGAACTTGGGTGGTAAGTATCGGCAGGGGACAGAGACCTTGAGTATTTGCGACAGGGATTTTGAGCATCCACGTAGAATAAGAAAAACCAAAATATCATTTAATGCATGAGGTGCCATCATCATCACTCCCGTACTAGTCTTGATAAACACATGTACTCACGTCCATAGTCGTGAGCGCCAAAATATCAAGTCAAGACCATCTGGGGGATTGAAGGAAGAATGTCAACTAAACCATTTGTAATATTGAGGTAGTGTGCTTTGATTATCTCTATTTGGTCATCCTTGTGCAGCTCTTTCCACCGCAACCATGTCGTATTTCCTGCCTCATCTTCCGTCTGGCTGGCACGTTGACGAAGCGATCAAGTCTGAAGAGGATCGCGTAGTTGTGATCCGATTTGGACACGATTGGGACAGTCAGTGTATGACAATGGACGAAACACTCTATTCCGTTGCGGAGAAAGTTCAGAACTTTGCTGTCATATACCTTGTAGATATCACAGAAGTGCCGGATTTCAATAAAGTACGTCTTCTTTTCGTCATATCCGAATGGGGCACCTGAGATATGACAATGATGCAAGATGTATGAATTGTATGATCCTTGCACCGTGATGTTTTTCTATCGGTGAGTTTTGGTGGCTTCGTCGGGCGTAATGAAGAAGCTATAATAAAACATACTGCAGGAACAAGCATATAATGATTGATCTTGGCACTGGAAATAACAATAAGATGTGAGTTCTGCACCTCCATTGGCTCACTTGCCCGGAAAATTGACACATCGTTCGTCTTCTTCAGTAACTGGGCAATGGATAATAAGCAAGAGGTACATCACGTCATCATGCATGGTATATGCTAATCATCCCTAGTTAATCGATATCATCGAAACAGTTTACCGAGGAGCTTCAAAAGGACGCGGTCTAGTGGTATCTCCAAAAGGTGATCAATCTCTCTCTGACATGGGACGCTATTTACTGACTTGATGCCTAGATTATTCAACCCGTTATAGGTACTAGAAGGACGATGTTGAACTGTCTTCTTTCCCTTCGTGTATGTATCATATTGGCATTTTCATTGCAAGTGAAATACAGTGATCGTCCATATTACAAGAACAGAGGTACCATTAAATAGAAGTATCGTCGAAAACATTAATTCCACTTAGGCAAGTGCAATTGTCTCCTTCAAACCCTTTAAGGAAGGGACAAAGAAGTATTCTCCGCCCCGAGGGACAACCCATTCTACTGGCAAGGCTAGCTCTTGTGATGGATCATCGGGATTGACACCAGATAACTTTCTATTAGGTCCTTGACCAATTATGGCATCAAAACTGCAGCACGTCAAGTTCGTTGTGACGCAGGAGCAAACAGGATACACACTTACCCAGGCGTCTGTGGTGTCTTCTCGGTGAATGGGAAGCCAGGGTTATTTGCCCACTCTGAAAATCAAATTAATTCATACGACTCGGGCAAGTTGGCATGACATACGGGTCTGGATGAATCTAAATCCATTGGTGATGCTGCTTTGGTAACATTGGAAAATAAGCCCACGATCTTTCAGGGTCTTCTCTTGTTGTTGCTCTTCCTTCGTCACCTCTGGTCCGAATTGAATTCCACGTCGCATGATTCTGTGGGTCTCGACGTTATTGTTCAGGTCGGCACGTGGGTTAGTTTTTCGAACGTGTGCAGCGAAGGGGCAGATCTTCTGGCTAGTCAATTCTGCTGCAAAACTAAAGTTGTTGTTCCTGTTACGTGGTTGAGGTAAGCAATTACATTGATAACGTGAAGTGAAGATAGATTATATTACCTTTCGTCGTTGGTGGCAATCTTTGGATCGTCATCAAATGGCGTCAAGTCAATAGGTGCTCCTGCATAATGACATTAAATTCCTTGTGTTGCTCGCACGTCCGAAAAGACTTACCGCTCTTCCAGCGACCTATAAGCCGAGCGCCCAACAACTCCTTTCCTTCTTCCTTTGATAGTCCTGGTACCATGACCGAGTTATCCTCGAGGAACTTGTCAAACTCGGGAACCAATTGGAATAGATAGCGAAAAGCGAGGAAACTCCCATCTAGCATCCAAGGATCACGGCTAGCCGCATTGGCATCGCCATCCCTACCGAACAGCATAACGCCAGGGAGAACAGGTGGAGGTCCAGGCTTGGGGTTGGTGTCAAAACCAGTGACTGCCGGGTTGGATATTCCATCCAAGAAACCGAAGCTACATCCCCCGAAATGGTTAGACGCGCTCTCGTATAAAAGGCATGCGGATACTCAACTGTTCATGACCAGCAAACTGACCTGGCCTCACGTCTCCTGCGATACGAGTGACTTCGGATATTGACTGAGCGGGTGTACCAATGCCGAAGATTTCCAATACATTTCGCATCTTGGCGTCAACTGTGTTGTGACTGTCGCCCGTAAAGATAATCAAACCGTGTATTTCCTGCTTGAAAGGCGGAAGCCAGTCTGGCTCGAAAGTCGGCCCAGTCCCTGTTCCCTTATCTCCAAGACTTTCCGCATCAAGGCGCTGCCCATTCAGGTATGCAGAGTCAATCAAGTTCTTGTCGTTTATTCCCATCTGAATTCGACGGCAGTCGTTAGAAGCTTGTTGCAAAGTCACTTTAGGAAGCTAGCCACCTTTGCAAGTCCGAAGTGAGAGAAGGAAATATTCACTCCGGCCATCGGAATAAGATGTTTTCCATGCGATGCGTTTCGCTTGTGGTCCTCGATGGCCTGTCTACCTTTCAATGCCTGCTCTGCGGTTGTGATAAGTGGTATCAGCTTGTTGAGCTGTTTTCTGAACTGTTCGACGTTGGTGATCTGGAAGAATAAATTGGTCGCTGTCTTCTTGGGCAGACCGACTCTAGAGAAAAAGAGCGGCGACGATAAGCAAGCCATTCAGCGACAAGAACAGAATGCATAACGAACAGAATGTCGCCCTGGATGTTGTTCAAGTCCAATTGTTGGCTCATGCTGGAAAGTGGGGATTGTTAATAACTTGAGAGCAGCTCTGGCGAGGCTTTTATGGCCTCTGTTCCGGCGGTAAGCGCTGCAGACATATACGGGTTCACGTTTCAAAGTTTTCGTCCCATGTGCTAGTTAGTTGGATGCAGAGCACTGCTGACGGTGCAAACGGCATAATAATGACCGCGTGAGTGACGGCGTTGAAAGTCGCCGAGTGGTAGTATTGTCGAGATGTGGCCCCGAAGAGAAAGGCTTTGTGGATGCCATCTATCACCGCTCTTGCGCGCATCATTTTAGGTACGTCAGACTGCAGATTATTAAATTTACATCCCACGATTCCCGGGGTGAGTGCTTTACACCGTTTTGGCACTAGGCCGACGCACAGGTTGCTGTATTATTGGCTATTCATCGAAGTCGGCATTGGTCGAACTATTACCCCAAGGCCACGGCGGTTGATAGGAAGGCACATTCTCCCCGATCACGTCGCAGATAGGCCACTTTACGAGGATAGAGCGGACGGCATGTGGACATCGGCCTGCACGGGTATGTCTCAAAGAAGCAAGTCTTATTTGGCCCGCAACATTGCGAGAATAGTGGCTACGCTTGCGGGCTCGAATCAATTTGATAACATGGTCTCCTTGTACTTTTTCTGCCAGAGCTGGATCCATCACATCGATCCCCATACACTCTGCCGCATTTCAGAATGTAACGTTAGGCATCTACTACTATCATTTTCTGTATGTAAACTAGGTAGTTATCCTATACTTATGAGCAAAGAACAACAGTAATAATGTTGTAATATGTACAGTCGATGAAAAGTGACTGAACTCGTAGAAAAAGACAAAAAAAGGTGCGTGGGAAGGTATGACCCGAAGTGGTAGTCTGAATCCCGACAGACCCTTGCACCGTGATTTCTTCTATCGGTGTATAATGAAGAAACTGTAATAAAATATGCTGCAGGAACAAGCACACCACGATTGACCTTGGCACCGGAAACAGTAATAAGATGTGAGTTCTGCACCTTATTGATATACAATGCTGTTTATTGACTGCATACCTAGGTTATTCGACGCGTTATGGGTACTAGGACAAACATGGAACCCTTTGTGTATGTGTCGTGTCGTCGCATCTTCATAAGAAGTGAAATACAGTAAGAATATCACAGGTAGCCGAACAGAAATTCAATCAAGAGCTTTGATATCACTTAGGTGAGTGCAATTGTCTCCTTCAAACCCTTTAAGGAAGGGACAAAGAAGTACTCTCCACCCCGAGTAACAACCCATAGTTCTGGCAAGGGCAGCTCATGTGATGGGTGATCAGGATTGAAACCAGATAACAATCTATTAGGACCTTGACCGATTATGGGATCAAAACTATAGCAGGTCAAGCTTAGTGAGACGCAGAAACAAATGGGAGTACACTTGCCCAGGAATCTGTGGTGCCGTCTGGGTGAATGGGAAGCCGGGGTTATTTGCCCACTCTGAAAAGCAAATCAATGCATACGATTCGGGAAAGTTAGCGTGACATACTTGTCTGGATGAATTCAAATTCACCGTCGATGCTGCATTGGAAAATTAACCCCCGATCTTTCAGGGTCTTCTTTTGTTCTTGCTCCTTCTTCGTCATCTCTGGTCCAAAAAGCCTTACCGCTCTTCCAGCGTCCAACAACTCCTTTGATAGGCCTGGTATCATGGCCGAGTTATCTTCGAGGAACTTGTCGAACTCGGGAACCAATTGGAACAGGTAGCGAAAAGCGAGTAGACTCCCATCTATCATCCACGGGTCACGGCTAGCCGCATTAGCATCCCCGTCCCTACCGATCAGTATAATGCCAGGGTGAACAGGTGGAGGTCCAGGCTTGAGGTCAGTATTAAAACCAGCGACTGCTGGTTTGGATATTCCATCCAAGAAACCGAAGCTACATCCCTCAAGATGATCAGACGCAATCTCGTATAAAAGGCATGCGGATACTCAACTGTTCATGGCCAGCATACGGATCTGGCCTTACGTCTCCTGCGATACGAGTGACTTCGGATATTGACTGAGCGGGTGTACCAATGCCGAACATTTCTAATACATCTCCCATCTTGGCATCAACTGCGTTGTGACTGTCGCCCGTAAAGATAATCAAACCGTGTATTTCCTGCTTGAAAGGCGGAAGCCAGTCTGGCTCGAACGTCGGCCCGGTCCCTGTTTCCCCTATCTCCAAGGCTTTCCGCATCAAGGCGCTGCCCATTCAGGTATGCAGAGTCAATCAAGTTCTTGTCGTTTATTCCCATCTGAATTCGATGGCAGTCAGTCATTAGAAGCTTGATGCAAAGTCACTTTAGGAAGCTAGCTACCTTTGCAAGTCCGAAGTGAGAGAAAGAGATATTCACTCCGGCCATCGGAATGAGCTGGTTTTTATGCGATGCATTTTGCTTGTGGACCGTAATGGCCTGTCTATCTTTCAATGCCTGCACTGTGGTTGTGATAAGTGGTATCAGCTTGTTGAGTTGTTTTCTGAAGTGTTCGACGTTGGTGATCTGGAAGAATAAATTGGTCGCTATCTTCTTCGGCAGACCGACTCTAGAGAAAGAGAGAGAGAGACAATGATAGGCAAGTCATTCGGCGACAAGAACAGAATGTATAACGAACAGAATGTCGCCTTGGGTGTTATGCAAGTCCGCTAGTTGGTTCATGCTGGAAGGTGGGGATTGTCAATAACCTGGAAGCAGCTTAAGTGCTCCAGACATATACTGATTCACATCTCAGAATTCTGGCCCCGTGTGCTTGCATGAACGCCGTCAAGCAACGTTTTAGGGAGCATCATCGAAGCTGTGGAGACTGCAATCCATGGGCGGTGTGAGTGACAATAAGTTTTCAATCGAGCCCCTGAGCCGAGCTTTAGATTTTTAGTGTAACAGCGTTAAACTTGAGCCTCGCGATTCTCATATGAGCGAGGTGAGAAATTTATACCGTCTCTGTACCTGTTGTATTGGTGGCCATGCTTCGAAGCCGACACTGTGTTCTAACTATTACCCCAGGCCACGGCGGTCGAGGAGAAGGCGCATCCTCCCCGGTCATGTCGCAGATGGGTCACTTCAAGGATGGAGCGGATGGCATGTGGACACCAGCTTACAATGAGGACTTATAGTTATGTCTCAGGGAAGCAAGTTTTATTTGGCCCGCAGCATTGCGAAAATAGTGGCTACGCTTGCAGGCTCGAATCAATTCGATAACACGGTCTCCTTATACTTTTCTGCCATAGCTGGATCCATTACATCGATCCCCATACTCTCCGCTGCATTCCAGGATATATAAGGCCCGGCACGAACAATTGGTGGTAATGACCACGCACCTTCAATCTGCTTTATCGGTCCTACAAACCACTTTCTTGCACTTAAAAGCCAGAATCCGACGCTGTATGTCACCACGATCGAAACAGCTACAACAGCGTAGTTGAGCGTCTGAGAGTTGACGGGCTACAGTTATGGTATCACAGACGGGTCAGCACCAAGCCTAATGTAGTATAGGCATGAACGACATACGTTGATTTGTGGAAGTATAAAGGCAATAGATATGAAACCAATCCAAGACACTGCGCCAATAGCTACTGGATATGAAAACCGGCCTAAGTGGAATGGGCCCCGCACAAACTCTTTATGATTGACGACACGTAAAATGATTGGTACACCTGTAAGGTTCGTTCCAAATAAGTATCACGGAGCTATCAGTTTATATCTGCCGTTAGGAAATACCATAAGATATGTACAGCCCTATAGTTGCTATCGACGTTGCGGCGGCAAATGCGACCGAGCTCCCGAGACTTGGAAGTCCAAGAATAAAGCTGAGGGTGCAACCTAGCCACACTGAGGGAAAATTAAAGGATGCGTTGAGACTCGATTTCGTCACCAGTTTAAATCATATACCTGTTCTTATGGGGGACTCCCATCTCTTATTAACCTTGTTGAAGAATTTGTGTCCTGGTATTCCACCGTCGCGAGCAAATGCGTACATCATACGTGAATTGGAAGTGATTGAAAACGTCCTAGGAAAGCCGCTTGAACTCCGACGGAGACAATACTTACAAGATGATACACACCCGCAAAAATACATTGCACCAATCACGATGATCTGTAATGTGCAATGTTGTTAGCACGCTTTTCCACCCTTTTAATGTATATCGACAGATATCCTCGAAGACAATGTAAAACGCTAACCAACCATTAAAACAATCGCACCGTTTTCTCCTACGGTGTCCAAGAAGATCTGGGTAACGGGTTGACCGGTCTTGGATGAGAGTGTCCCCTCTAAGTCCTGAATGGAAAAGAGCAAGCCGAGAATAAGGAACCACCCCAAGACAGCGGAAACTCCGATAGACATGACGATGCCAATACTACCAGACATTGAAGCATTGTGCGTCTCTTCTGTCATCTACTTTTGGTTAAATGATAAGAACAGAGTCTTTATATGGTGACCTACATGCGCACTGGCGTCATATCCTTATTATAGTCGATATCAACTCTAACAAAAGTTCAGGATAGCTGAAGTACATTACGTACCGGTCAACGTGTACTATAGGTGACAGTGTCGTCAAGTTTACCTGTCTTATGAGGCAGCAGCTTCCTTACCTGAGCCATCAGTATCTACAAACGATGAAAATTCCGTTCAACCACGGACATAAGGTTACTTGAGAGGCGTTTACTCACTCCAATGACCACAACATATGCAGGAGACGCGCGAACTCCCCATCCTACCCCATCAAGTCCTGTTCCATCGATGAATGTACGAAATACAAAATCACCAGATTGGTGGTGTGGTGCTTTAGCGAGGATCGCAACCACGAGTGAAAATGTGCCAAGTGCATTCCACCAGATGGAGATGTTGTTCAGATGGTGCAGTAGACGGACGCCGAACGTGTTCATGAGCCCTGAAGAGGGTTAAACTACAGCATGCAAAGATTCTTTTGAGGATCACCTTGACTGCATAATACCGCAGCATAGATGCCTAGTGACAAGAAGGGCTCAAATGATTAAATTGCACCCGCTGAAACAGGGCGGCTACGTACCTATCGTCGTTTTCGGCGTCGGCTCAAAACTTGTCTTTAGCGTACACAGGGTTGAAATAAACGTGGCACACGCAAAACTAGGACGGCCCTTCGTCATTTGGGGCACTTGGTATGCGAGTATGAAATGCCAAGCACACCTAATACCCGTCGTTATAGCCACTTGTCCAAGCAGGTTAAACCATCCTGTTTAGACAAGTCAAGCGCAATTCAAGAGAAGATCAGAGCGCATATACCTGTCATCCATGAAGCAAGAGGTGCCCGCTCAGGCTTGGAGAGCATGGCGGCCCAGAAATATGGACCTCCCGAAGTTGGGTGTGCACTGCCGAGAAGGAAGTTTAGCTAACTCCGAAGAATTCAACCCTGCCTATAGTCTCACCTGCATATCTCTTCAATGGTCCATAAATTATGGTGTGTGATGATATAGAAGATACAATAAAAGTGCCCAACTTACCCGCCATAGAGAGTCCGATCAACATCGTAAAGGAGGCTTAAAAATATAAAGCTCTTCGATGAATTGTCGGGGATGGGATCTTTAGTGACTTACAGACAACGACCCAACCCCACACCATGACAGCTGGACCACCGGTATTCTAAAGCGGGTCAAACATCAATGGGCAAAACTGTTCGTATCCGGGACCACGGCGAAGTCCAGATGTACACTTACCAAACCATACAAGAACAACGACGGTATACCAGTTACAACGGAAATGATAGAGAAAGATACCTGGTAAATAAAACAAGGTCTGGATAAGATACACTGGCGCCCAGAATTCCCCTTGGAGAATTGTTGCTGCTCACACCAAAATTCTGACCGACAAATGTGCATCGTAGGACTGTCATGAGATGATCTCACCACAGAGTTGAACCAGAAGGCTCACCTGCAAAAGACCCAACTCTCGTCTGACCCACGGGAACGCAAAAGCTCAGTAAGAACCACACTTGAATGCGCGCATATAGCACTCGAATGCGCCATCACGACGCTTTTCATTACAAGAACTTACTTTAGTTCTTGCTTGTACCCCATGCGGGCCAAAACGGCTTCATCATTTTCCATTATCATCGTGGGACCATGTACAACCGGCCCATCTTCCAACTTCGAACCGCCGTCACTTGAATTTGACATGTTCCTGTTCTCGAATGAAGAATGAAGAAAGATGCCTGATGTTCACCCAAATGTAGGGGTAGGAAAGAAGGGCGAGATTTGTGAGAAGTCGTCTCTGGTACCTTGCCTTTAAGCATGTGTTCAAGGTGCCTCAGCGTGACCGCCCGTGTGGGAAGAGATGGTGTGAATGTGGAGGCGAGTGACCTGCAAAGTTCGCTTACAGATGATGATACATACAATGGAAACAAATGAGGGACAACATATCCTGTATGGCAATCAAAAACGACGTAATCGGGCATCTATCAATGTAATTGACCATGCGTCTGTCCCTTTTCAGAAAATATACACATCCAGGCCCACGATATCTTCTCTATTCGCACTATCCACCTGCATCCTCAATCAGTGACGCTAACGACCATTCCCCAATAGATATCACTAACCTTGAGACCAATCACCCGCTCTTCGTCAATCACAAATGCTCCATAATCATCTCCTATGACTCGCATGGTAGAGTGATATGGGAGCATCGTCCTAATCGGTTTTTTGAACAGCTGCGTAGCTGTCACCGTCGAAGGTTCTATCATCAACCTTCTTTTTGGATCGACGGATTCGATTTCGTCCCCTGATACATGGAAGTCCCAAACTTCCATTATTCCCCGACCACCATGGTATGCTGGAGGACAGACCACACGTTCTCCTTGGACGTATCTAGAAAACAGTGTCGTGTTAGCCGAGTAATTATTTATTCATCTGGACAGCGTGTTCATACCGTAGCCAATGAGACGGTGTACGAGTAATATAGAACCGACTGTGCTCCAGACCCCAATCCTCCCATGGCACGTCAATGGGTTCCATAGGCCTTCCTCCTCGATCTGCTTCAAGCTGTTCGTATCGCTGGACATACCTCTCCAGAATGTGGTTATGAACATAAAAGAAGCAGTGGGCATTTGCCACAGGAGCATGGGCACTCCGATAGCCGACCGAAATCACCTGGATTCGGGAATCCGGACTTGTCGTAAAGACGGTGCCTTCAGGCGGATTCGCCAGAAACGGTCCCGAGTGCGAGGATAGGAAAACCACAAAGCGGTTGTTTTGGATTTCGGGCAAACGAAGCGTTGCTACGTGTACAGGGTGCGTCTTTTCCGGATACGAAAACCTGTAAAGTAGAATTGCGCCAGAACCTAGGATGGACGTGACAATGAATGACCGTGGGCTAATTAGGGCAAAGTCCCAGGAGGCACGAGGCATGCGATAGCCGCCTTCTTCGGTATCCTAAAACTTGCTGAGAAAATATAAGATGCCACGCAGAATGGATACGTACACTGATGATGCGTCCGTCCTTCCAGTGCCACAATATGACACGAATCGTAAGGAATCCCATTGAGATAAACACGGCCAATACGTCCTCGGCAATCTGCAAAAAGGCTGAAGTAATATGGTTTTGGCTTTCGGGATAATGAATGCGAAATTGCAAATCTGGCGTTTGCGCTTTTGGATGATGCTTCAACGAGGACATCGTTCGAAGATGCAACCACACAGTCCGCGATAAATCAGTTAGGGTTGGCCTAAAACCGTATCCATATCGTCAACATACGACGAAACAGTAGAGAAGAAAAAATTATAAAGAAACGCACGTATTATCTTCCTGCAGCATAACAATGAGATCCTGAGTGGGATCAATCGCAAAATCCCTAAGCTGCAATCCCACATCCTGATGGTGAATAACGCGCCCTTCACTCCTCGCACTCGGCAACCAAGAAAAGAACAAGTCCCTGCCACTCGTCTTCGCAAACACCCCACCCACCAACTCATACGCCGTACACATCCCACTCACCTCCACCGTCTCCATCTTCCTCCAATCAAGCCTCCTCCAAGCCTTCTGCCGATCCTTCACAGCCTTCAACCGCTCCGCATACGGGGCCGAAAAGGACCTCTCTCGCCCACTACCACAACACCCCTCGACCATTCCATTCTTGCACAGCTCAATATGATATAGGCATTCCGAGTTGTTTTTGATCACGTCGTTGAGGAACTGACAGACCTAAAAAAGTCGAACCGCCACCACATCAACATCTACTCACATCATGAGCACATGACGCTCAATAGACAGATCTTACCAAACAGCATCTCAACAGATCACGACACTCTAGACATCTGAGAACTTCGTGTAGCAGTTCGCTCGGAAGCGAGAGGAGAATTGAACGTTTGTTCCTTAGTGAGGGATTCATGAGAGAAGAGTCCACACCATTCAAGCGCATGTTTAACCAGGTGTAAGCGGCGTGGAGTGGAAATCAGTCGATTCAAATTGATCTTTCATTTAATTCTACTGAAATCAACTAGCATTGATGGTGTAGCGGTAACATTGGGTCTTCCCATGGCCTAGCTCCGGGTTCGACTCCCGGTCAATGCATTTTGCTTATTTTTTCATTTTCACTCCCTTGTTCCCAGACTAGGTCCAACTTGGAGAGACAGCCAATAATCACGCGATAGATGCTGTCATTTTGACAGTTGTTAATACAATGGCTGCTGGCATGTGTAGGGCAAGATGTGGAGCACTGGTACGACATCCATGCTGGAACAGCAAGAGATAGACCAAGACCAGAACTTGACAAATCCCTAGATCAATGCATTCGGTCCCTAGCCTTGCCCACCTGTCACGTCATAATTATCATGAGATTAAAGACCTCGTTCTTGATTTAGGAGACTCTTGTGTAGGGCTGAGCGAGGTATCCATCATCATTGGTCATGCAAATTTGTGTAGTACATAAGTTGTCTACAAATTACAGAATAGGGACAATAGCTACCAGAGCTGCCAGTACGTGAATAAATTACACATTGACACGAGAGGGAGAGATACGTAATATTAGGACTGAGGGTAACAATAATGCATTACGCAAGGATGATATCACGTAGATTGATAGAGATATATTCTTGTACAATCTGAATCCGAGTTAGATTGCTATAGCATGTTGATATCTTTAAGGTGTTGCCGGACGATGGTATCATGAACTTTTTGAGAAGGACTTTTCGTGAGCTGGTATGGGTCACCATTCTTATAGAATCTCCTGACCTTGAGATAAAAGTTTCCCCATAGAGTTTGTGTCCTGCCAGGACGGCGTCAATGAATGGAATTGAATGTCAAAGTTCAGGCGCTTACAATTGCAGATGTCTCGTAACAAACAAAAGACCTGGGCCGGGGTGACCGACGCTTCTCAAGGGTTCAGCCACCAACACTGAAATGGACAAGATGATGACATACATGATAACCCTTAAATTTATTCTTGAAGTCTATTGGAAAAGATCACTAAGGGAGGGGAAAAAAAGTAGCAACACGTTATGTCACCTACATTCAGTGACGCTGGCTATGTCGTTGGGCTCTGTATAGCTGGGAATGAATTTTTTGACTTTTGCACCGGCAGCCAACGTCGCCTCCAGAACGTCTCTCTAAAATACAATTATTGCCTCGGATCAATGGGTACATGTAGAATGCACCGACTTTGTTCAAAAATAGAACCAGATTTGCATTCGCCAACAACTTGTTCGAGCATGTCTCTTTCCACAGCGCAATGCTGTCTTCCTGGTAGCAATGTCAAGCTTTACCCCAGAGGCCAAGTCATGTCAGTATTACTCACAAGCCTGTTGACCGTGCTGTCTTCCTCAAGGTATTGATCAAATGCCAACGGAGCCATGAATATAATCGCCTGAACTGGAGACGACCGATGAGACATGGTGCGATCTATACATTTTCGACGGCTTACCATCGTCAAAGAATGACGCCCAGGTTGCACGCTAACAGGATGTCGGTATATGGGAAATCAACGCGTTACTAGCTTGGCTTACGGAGTATTTACTTCCACCGACATCGGTTACATAGCAGTATGAGCCACATTCGGGGCCTACAGGATCTCGTCAGTTCTGAGATTAGCAAAAACCGGAGAAAACGTAGATACCAATTTCCAGTTTGAAACTATGTTCCTCAGCACCAACTGTTCGTATTCGAGCCCTGATAGCGTCACCTTGGATTAGGTTAGTCAAAATTGTGACAATACCATAATTCACGTACGATCGGTTGGGACGTAACTCAGTGTAGCTATCCGAGCGACGTCATCCAGGAAACTTTTCAAAGCAAGCATGAGAGATATGGTAATGTGAGTACAGCACCACTCACAATCCTGCGGTCCCTCTCATTTGTACTTTCTTCTTTTTCAGGATATCTCCAACGTACTCGTCATTCCATAAAGAAATAATACCCTCTCTCGCTGCTGCGAGGGCAGGCGTCGGATCTAGCTCGCAGCTGGCTAAAGGCCCCATTTGACATCGCGCGTCACTTGGTTTGCAGACACAGATAGCTTCTCTTAGTCTTTCCTTCCATCCGTTCCCAGCACGAACGCACACATCTTGCCGGGCTTTATTGTCAGGACAGATTAGACTGAGAAGGTTTGACTCGATATTGAATAAGGGCGACAGGCTTAAGCGATAGCGGCGGGAATTATCCACATGTGAGGTTTGAGACACAGCTTCGGCTCTTTTGCATGCTAACTCTCGCTCAAAAAGGTCTAGGAGTATGCGAACCTGGCTATATGCGCAAGTAAGTTAGGGAAAACAGGCTGGGACACAATGTGTATCATACCCTATGAGGTTAAGTTGAATGACGACCTTCCACACTAATCTCTCATGCTCGAAATGCTTTGGAGCAAAGGCTAGCTGAAAGTCTTTGGGTAATGATGCATGATTAGATAGACTTGAGCTTCGGAAAATTGCCAACGCACTTTTTAATACAGAACTCTGCAAATTGAAAAGATGAATTTCAATTAACGACAGCACGAGTGGCCGCAAAAACAAAGCTGACCTTTCCAGACTCAGATTGACCTGAACGTGTCACACGAACGAACGTGAACAATAAGAAACGAGGGGAGCAGACAACGGACACGAACCTAGCAGCAGCAGCTTGACCGCGTTTTTCCTGTTCTCGAAAGCCTTCTTGGACTCGGACAGGACAGCGTCTATCTGGCGAGACCTTTGCAGAGCTTCTTCGTCCTGGTCATCCGGACCGCTCCACTTTGAGATGAACGGATTGACAAACTCTGGCGGAGGAAGCATTTCCTTGGACTGCATGGCCCAACCGTGAGCTGTGAAGGGTGTGGCCAGTGAGATACGGTGAATTGCAATACGTTTAAAGAGAAAGGAAATCCATGGCAGAAAACAAGAAGCATTTTATAATTTGTTTCTTTGCTAATATAATTGGTAGTCGGTTGTAAGGGTTGTTCGAGGCACTGAAATATCCGTTGCCATTGTCAAAACTCCTCGGCACGTGACTTTATCCATAATTTGTTAGGCTCGATCTCAGCTGTCACACTCAATTATGAAGGGAATCAGTGATTCACTGAGCTCGCAATACTGCATTACCTGCTGCTCGGTGTGGGCTTTAGTGGCAGAAACAAGCACGCCCACAAGGAGAGCCTGTATGTCGTCTGTAGAAAGAGTTGATCCCCCGATTTCGTAAAGAACCTCTCCCCTTTTCCACACGAGGCACCGTCTGTGCGTGTCAGCACACCATCAATAAGTTTCACGGGAAGCCTTGCATCATTCAATACATATTTCTCCCACATATACATCCCGATGCTTCTGGTATCACGGGAAGCGAACACTGTAGAGTACAAAAAGGGTAAATTGCAGCACATCATTGGTGACCCTGACCGAGAATTGCCTGAGATAACATCATCCCAACCTGTATAGCACCAACTCTGAATTGTCTCACTCGCAGCCAGAAGAAACCAGGTCGTGCTTACCACAAAATTGGGCATGTCGACCTGTCTAACTGCATCAGCAAAACATTAAAATGGACGGAACACAAAGGAAAAAAAAAATGGTGAGAAAGCGACCGGCGGAGACGTGTGGCATCAGCCATGTCCTACCATCACCGCCGAAGAGGACCAAAAAAATCATGTTCACGCACAACTTCATGTAATCTCAGGTCTCCAGCAACACTGCACAACATGTAGGCATCGATCCTGTTCAGTTTGTGCTCAACCACAAGAAATTCGATCATGTGTCGAACAGCCAATCGCGTGGCCGTCTTTAAATCGGAATCAATTCCAGTTGTGCAGTAATATTGTGCAGGTCCACCATTGCCATTGATATGCTCAACAACAGTATGGAAATGCGGCGTCTTTGTGTAAGGCCGGTCCTTTCGTACACTCAGGCGGACAGTAACCGTCACTGGTGTCTCAATGGCGCTCCCTGCGTTCGAGTTTTTCACCCTGGGTTTCTATGGTTTCTGGACGACTCAAGCGTAATACACACCGCAGACCTCTAGTCATCGTTGCGTTTCAAAAGACGTAACCCATCAAGAGGTTTGAACTTTGTTACACTTACCTCCGTCCCCTTGAGCAGCATGTCCATCCTAAGTATTTCCAATGTGCGATTCAACTTTGCATCTCTGAGCTTGATCCAAGCCGACATCTCAAAAACTTACCCCGATTGAGAATAGAGCTCCCTCCACCTCGATCGGCAAATAGAGCGTCGAACCCGCCGTCAAATGCTTGGTATCCAAATTTCCGCCAGTGACGTATGGGGGGATAGTCGAAAACGCCCCCTGCTTCCCAGGTGCGACGCCCATCTCGCCCGCGAATGGCCTCAGCGGTATCCTTATCTTTTTATCTTCATCCATATACGTCATCATGTTTTTGGTATCCAACGACCATATCTTGAGCGCAGGCTCGGGGAACTCGTCGCTGAGGAGGCCAAACCCAGGGATCAAGGCTGTCCACCCCCAATCGGCCACATCTACAGAGAGCACGTCAACCTGGAGCGTATCTCCCGGCGTCGCTCCATTGACGTAGATCGGACCGTTTACTTGGTCCAACTGCGAAATGGCAAGGGAAGATACCACGTCGGTCGTCGAGTCTCGAGTGATCTGTCCATTGGAAGAATCCAGACAATCGAATGTTATAATCTGGCCTGACTCTACGTGCAACACTGGTGGTATGCTTGCCCAGATTCAGGTAGACGCAGCGTAAAAAGCTGCCGTTGTTATGGACACCGATCGGACGTACCTGTTATCCCAAGCGAGATGAGTTTGCCAACGCTTGACAGAATGGATGGTGCTCATGATCGTCCTGATCAAAAAGAGGGGAAAGTCAAGATTAGATGTTCCATTCCATACGTCCGTAATAAATATCGACACCAAAATAGATAGTAGCAACAGCAAAAAAATCATGGAGCAGGTCACACTTTGTTCAATGATGACCATTCAATTGGCCGTGAACGCTTCCGAAAGTTCTCCTGACACAGATCAATTAGATGTCGCATTGTGGGCCGGCCATGGGGACAGTTCCATGGTTGGTCAATCGATCCCATATGCAGAATAACCTGGGATCAGAAAATAAAAAGTCTGCATTCAAGGACATCCGGCATAATTCAGACGTTCTTACCGTCATCATCTGACTTTTGTTCAGCGGCATCCCAATCATAACGCTCTTCCTACATGCCCTCATAGCAAACATAGCCCGCGCCTTGGAACATCTGACAACCTGACCGGCAGGCCGATCTCGCATGAGGTTTATTAGCTCTTCCAGATCTGTCGAACATTTCCACGTGAAACAATTTCATTTTCCGTCAAAAACTGTTTTTCTCTTTTCAGAGGCACGAAAAAGATTGATCGCACCTGCCATATCAAACACGGTACCCTTGCTAACCGGGTGTGTCATCAACTTCAATTTTTGTCCTTGACCGGAACTCGCTCCGGCATCCACCTCCACCTCGAAACCGTTTTGCCTGAGGACGTCCAAGTTTTCAATGGCCACCAACTCGTCCGCCGCCGTCAGCTCCAGGTGACGTGGCCTACAGACAGCACATTGTGAATGAATACAGCATTCAAAGGGAGTCGATTGATGGCCACTCACTTGAACAGCTTTTGAGATTGTATCCTCGTAGTCTCTTGCAACGTCTCAAAATTATACTTCTCATCCGACGCATGCTGGTCAACGATGAACAGATCGTCCATCATGGCTTCCTCACTGGCGTCAGACGACGCCATCTTTCTCCTCCGCGTCACGATAAATCCCAGATTGAACTGCCCGATCACATCCATACCAGCAAAATCGGATTTATTGATGACCCGAGAAAGGGCAAGCGTAGCGCTCTCGTTATCGTCAGTATTGGATACACCTGCAGCCTCTGATACCTTGCCCTCCGCAGTAGAGAGAGCCTCCTCGTGTGTCACCTTGGTTGAATCAACCTGCTTTCGGGGGCGTTTCCAGGTGTCGCGTATTCTCGAGAGGTCAACCTGTAAAGTAACGTTATCTGATTCTGCATCTGCTGTGCGTATAACCTCAGGACGTTGGACCGCCGTCTCTTTGTGTATCGCACTCTCTCGCACGTATGTCATAGTAGGTGTGTCATCGTCGTCCTCGTCGAGCTCCGCGTCCTTGCTAGGTAGGAATGAGAATACGTCAACAGTGGCCTTCGCGACTTGCCGGTCTTCATCCATAGGAACATCTTTGTCGACTTCCGTCTGTTGATTGTGTAGGGATTCTTGATGCAGATTAGCCTTTCTGGAGACTTCAGCACTTTTCCGTCGTTCCGCTGGACCGGGCCTCAAGTTCCTCTCCGGCTCTTCATCATCACTTTCCAGCTCGTCAAGCTCCTCATCTTCATCCACCAACGGCGGTCCTTTTTCAGGCACCTTCGAATCCGCAGCCTGCTTCCCGCTCGAAAAACTGGCTAACCGACTGCGCAGCCTCTCCAGCGGACTAACGCCAACGCTTTTCCCGCCAACCCTCTTGCTCTTTTCCACTATTCCGGCATCCTTCAGCTTCAGCTTTTCCACCTTTGAGTTCGGCGCCTCTGCTACCTCCGAGTCATCAGCCTCTGTGGTTTCTTCAACCCTTCTCTTCTTGGACACAGGCTCCAAGTCTTCACGTTCTCTGCTCGACCCGGGTTCATCTTTCTTCTGTTCCTTGTTTTTCACCTCAGTCAGACCTACAGGTCGATTCCAAATTGCCCTCGTCGTATCAATAACCACCGACTCGTCCTCGCCCACTCCGCCCTGCCCATCATCGGCGGCTGACCTCGCCTCATCCACATCCATGTCCTCCAACCTGTTGCTTTCGAGAATCTTATGAATATTTCCTGGAGGCGCAGACGCAGGCTGGCGTTGAATTTCGATATCATCCAGATCGGGCAAAAACAGTGTCGAACTGGACGTAACGGGCGGACGGCTAGGAGAGTTACTGCTTTCAGTAGCAGTCTCCTTATGAGCTAACACCTGTTTATTCTGGGATGATACTGTGGAGATCGCTTCAAGCCGTCCCTCATTTCGGTCTCTGGATTTTGACTGTGATTCTGACAAGGTGCGTGCGGGCATAATACCACCCTTTCTGGGCTCTGCAGGTGTCTTAGAAAACGTATCATCCAACGTTTTCTGTGTTTGAGACGCTTGTTGGGTCAAGTTAACGTCAAGTGTAGACCGGTGAGGAGAGAATGCGTCTTCCAATGCGGTCTGTAACCAACCCTCGTAAGCATCTCTGGTAAATGATGGTAGCATACAGTGTACATACTTTGAGCGCGTTAATAAGGTTCCCCTCGCTTTGCATGAAAATGGTGCGTTTATCAGGGCTGACGTTGATATCACAGCACTCTAGTCAGAGATACTGAGTGAATGGCCCAGTGACACAAGCAAGGGATAAAGCAGACATACCAGTAGGTACAATAAAGTCAGCCAGAATGAAAGGTGCCTGGTTGACGTTGAACGTTCGGTACACTTCGTTGAAAGCTTTCTGCACTTTGGTCAAGTTGCATGGCCGACCGTTGACGTAGAAAAACTGGCGGTCAGTTCCGGTCCTTCCACAGCCAATAGTGAATTTGGATATGAGGCCTTTGACTTGGACGGGTATCGAGTCATCGTCTTCGTTGTACGTGACATTACCCAACTGCAAGGCACTGCCAAGTTACCATACGATAAAAAATGATTTAAACAATTGAGATGACAAGCAACCAATGGAAAGGATGAAATGCTCACCCCCTAATCCGCTTCAACCCTGTTTTTTCTCTTTTCACCAAAAAACTGAGATCGAGGTCGACAATATTTTCCAGCACTTTCGGACCCCAAAGCGCCGTCATAGAAGCTTTGAATGACGGTACACCGAGAGTCTTGATCTGAGCTATTTTCTGTCTATATTTCTATCATGAGGTGTTCATCTTCCCCAACGAAAAAGAAAAAAGCGGAGGAAGTTTAGAAGGGGACAACCAAAGACGCACCCTTTATCTGACTGGTTGCTCACACTGAGCCGAACTCCACGTTCCGGGTTATCCATTCCAGCACAGGGACCGAGAGCATAAGCATTCAACAGCGTCAGAGCTTTGCTAAACTCCCTCTTGGCATTTCTTTGCAGCTCCTTTCTCCTCACAGGTAGCGGCGCAAACAGGTTTGTCAACATCACCGTCGTCCCGCGCTACAACCAGAATCCAACACCAAAAGAGTGCATCCATCAGCAGGTGTGACCTTGCTTTCACCCACAAGGGCGGTGAACACAGGTAAAACCAAATAAAACCTCACCTTTCTAGCGACCTTTGTCTTCTTCCCCACTCTCCCGCTCTGTTCCAGTTCCAACTGAACACCCATAGGCGGCTTCGTCGCCGTCGTCACCACCACACTCTCACACAGCGCACAGAGCGAAGAGAGGGCTTCTCCTCTAAACCCAAACGTCCGTACCGTAGTTAGATCTTCGAACGCGGAGAGCTTTGACGTGTAGTGTTTCAGACCTTGGAGGAAATCCGTTAGATCTCGTGGTTTATTGCCTTCATCAGTTGTGTAATGCTGGGCGCACCTACAGTATCCCAGTCTTCATCGGCAATCCCACATCCATTATCAACCACCTCGACACTAGTGACACCATACTGCTTGAACCGCACCTCTATTCCAACCAACGACGATGAGATGGTGTTGCCCAGGAGGAGGAACTCGAACTCACCAATGCTACTCGCACCAGCATCCAAACTGTTCTCTACAAGCTCTTTTACAGCCGTTTGCAGATCAACCACGACTTGGCCTGAAGTGATCCGGTGTATAGATGTTTTGTCAATAGCTTTGATAGTCGACATCGATGTCGATGTCGATGCGGGTGTTGGTGTCGGTGTAGCTGCATCCGTAGTGGTCGTGTCCAACACTCCCATTCTGTGTGATCTTCCAGTGTAGCGCTGGCCAAGGAGCGTCTCGTGTGTTAGCAGTCGTTAATGAAACGCGTAAACACGTGACCCAAACACGACGCGACACGCCCATTAGATTAATCCATTACTGATATATCCATTACTGATACTAATAACAAATCTCTAGTAACCCAAAATGAATCCATGCTGCAATCCACAACTTGGCACTCGCTCACTCCACGTCCTCACCCAACATCTTCGCTAGCGCATCGTTCACATTCCCAGCATCCTTCAACCCCTCATAAACCGCAAACGCAGTCCTCTTGCCTTCCTTTTCCACCACCTCCCCTTCTCCTTTCTTCTCCACCTCCATTCTATCCTCTGTCCGAGTTTCACCCCTAGCCCCAGCCCCAGCCCCAGTCCCGCCGCGACCGACATCGACATTCGTCCATCCCTTGACTCGCTCAGAGAACACCCCCGGTCTCCGATCCAACAACATATCCAACTCCTCATCGCTCAACACGACATACTTGCCCTCCTCTCCACCCGTAGGAGGCGGAACAACCTCAATCTTATCCGACTCCAACTTCAACAGCGCAGCTGCCATCTCGGCCATACTCATACCTTTTCCACCACCCAAACCGCCTTCAGTCGCCAATGCAGCGGGCGTCTTGAACTTGCCTGGTAAAACCATGCTCAACATCCAGTTTTCCAAAGGAAACAGAACAAATACCCACCCTTTGCAATAACCAATGCTTCCAACTTTCTCTTCTCCGTCGCCCTCTCCATAATCTTCGTCTCAATCGTATGCGCACTCACAAGCCTGAATATCAGCACAGGTTTCGTCTGCCCAATCCTGTGCGCTCTATCCTGCGCCTGCGCATCCATTTGGGGATTCTAATATCACCGCTCCTAAGTGGGCGGTCGCTCAACGAAACGAGAACAAAAAACTCACCCAGTCTTGATCATAAAATATAACCGTATCCGCCGCCGTCAAATTGATCCCTAACCCTCCCGCCCTGGTACTCAACAAGAACAACCTCGGTGAATCCTTCCCAGCCTGCTGAAATCGGCCCATCTCCGCTCTTCTCTCCTCCGGCGGCGTGGAACCGTCAATCCGGCATACAGGCCAGCCCATATAATCCGTCGCCCACGCCTGCATCGCCCACCATCAGCGTACGTACACCGACACGGGCCAACGCACACGTACCTCAATGATATCCAACATGGTCGTGAACTGACTAAACAACAATACTCTGTGCCCCTCCTTTCTTCTGAACAACTCCCTCAGTAGCCTATCCAACACCATCATCTTACCGCTCGCGCTCACAAGTTCTTTTCCCAGAACAAGCTCGTGCGTTTTGGGATCAAGCGGCCATTCAAACAGGAACGGGTGGGAACAGACTTTGCGTAGTTGCATGATAGCGTTTTGCAGTCTCATGTTGTTCACTTGTTTCACTGTCGCCCCAGGTTCAACGTCTCATCAGAAGAGGAAAAAAGAAGCAACTCACGCGCTGACTGATACTGCCATTCTCTCCCAATATCCATCGTTCCATCTTCCTTCTCTTCCTCTTTTCCAGTCCTCTTGGACTTCAAGGCTCCACGTTCATCCACATCACCCCTTTCCACCATTTCGAAGTACTTGTCATCATCTCCATCAACATCTGCATACCTCTTCCTGGCTCTCTTCTCGCTCCTCAACCTCCTCTTCCCCTCCCCCTCCCCTTCATTTTCCCTCTTCGTCTTCATGATATCTCCGTTAACACCTGAATGTGCCGCAGCTCCACCACTAATCAACCATTCCCTCATCCGTCCCTCAGGCACATACTGGTACGCCTCCCTCTGCCTAACCGTCAACGGCGCATAAATCACGTACTCTTTCTTGGGTGGCAGCCGCATCTCTACGTCACCCTTCAACCTCCTCAACAAAAATGGTTTGAGAATCACATGGAGAGCGTTAATCAACTGCGTTGACCGCGTGTAACCCAGAAGATTTTGCATCATGGGCAGATTGAACCTGTGCGATGTGAGATCAAAGGGAAAACAGAGGACAAAAGGCGTACCAAGTTTGAAATGCATCGACATCATCAAAGATATCTGGCAAGACAAAATTCAACAAAGACCACAACTCTGCCAAGTTATTCTGTTGATTGCTTCCCACGTCAGTCCTACTTTCCTTGAAGCGAAAGGAATCGAAGATCATCATCACGCACATGTAACGGTGTGCCGGTCAAGATCATTCTCCCCGCGCTCTGATACTTTTTGATCTCCTTCATCAGTCTACAATCGAGATTCTTGAGTCTGTGACCCTCGTCAACGACAATGTAACCCCATTCATAGTGCGATAGGGCAGCGCGGTCCTTGATGATCATCTCATAAGTGGTAACGACGATAGGAAAACGTTCCCAGGCTTTTAACGCATGGTCTTCCTCTTTCTCGCTCATATTGGCACCGCCGTTTTCGGAATCAGAAGTGATATCTATGACATTGGACTTGGTACCACGTTTGCTCCGTCTCGCGGTCGTGCGGGATTTGGTATCGGTTTTTGCCTTTTTCGCTGTCGATGCCTTTGGTTTAGGCTTCGCTTTTGCTTTCGATTTTGACTTGGCCTTTGCAGTTCGGCCGCCAGCAGGCTTTGGCCATGCCATCACCGTGCTCCGAAGCTCGGCTCGTTCGGCAGGTGTACCGTGATACATACACACCGGAATCTACCAAGCGTCGACTTGTTCTAAGAACGGAGAATACAACGATTACGGATAGGAGAGAAGATGCCGTACCTTGGGGGCAAATTTCTGATATTCGTCAATCCAGTTGTGTAGAACGCTTAGAGGACAAACGATAAGAAAGGGCTTGTAGTTTTGGTGCTCGCGTAGGTAGGCGCTGAATGCGATGACTTGGAGTGTCTGTTCAATTCCGGTCTCGACATGGTTTCCCGTTTGTCAGGAGAGTGCGACATTACCTTGCCCAAACCCATCTCGTCCGCTACAATTTTATAAAAATTCATAAAACTCCATAAGATTCAAAACAAACTTACCCAATATACCAGAAATCCCATTCTGATCCAGTGACACCATCCACTGCAGACCCTCCAACTGATAACTCTTCAGCCTCCCGCCCGTAACCAACTTTGGCTGGTCAAATATCGGCGCCTCATCCTCATCCTCATCCACCTCCTCTCTTTCCTCCCCATCAACAACAACAACAACAACCGGCTCTCCAGTCTCACCTCTCACTCTCTTACTCGTCCGCTGTTCCTCCTCCTCTCCAAGTATACCATTCACGCGGCCTCTTTTCCTGCCAGCCGATTTTTGGGCAGCCTTCCTCGCATCCTGCTCAGCCTTTTCCTTTTCCTTTTTCTGCTCCTCCCTGTCCTCCTCCATCCTTTCCTTTAAAATGCTCGAGTAAACCGCACTCTTTTCGAGGACAAACTGAAGTCGCTTGAACCTCCTCTCCGTTTCCTGCCAACCACAGGTAGGCGATCAACCTCGATCAGTTCAACAAACTCCTTGTTCTTTTAAGGGTGGACAACAATACCTCATCCTCAAATATCTTCTCCCCATCGTCTCCCTTCACCCTCTCCTCCTCCTCCTCCTCGGGCACGGGTGAACTCTCCAAAACTTCATGTGGTGGTGGAGGAGAAGACGGCGCGGTTGAGCTAGGCGGAATAGACCCAGATCTGGTAGACTCGAGAGAAAGAGACGGTCCGCGCAGACTCAAGCTTGGTGACGTCAACGACACGGGTGAACTCGCGCGCGACATTTGCTCGCCGTCTCTGCCTCTTCCTCTGTGTCTGCCTCGACGCGAGACGACGCGCGTGACAGTGTGATGTGTGACAGTGTGATGTGTGACGATGAAGTCACGTGAATCAGTGACTGCGTTGATAGTGAATGTGCTGATAGTGACTGACTGATAGTGACTGTGCTGGTAGTGAATGCGCTGATAGTGAATCAACAAAACGTCGCGAGCATGGTCACGATCATTATCATCAGGGCTGACCTGTTCAACGTTCAGCTTGGAACATGTCTCGTGTTGCTCTGCCTGTGCCCATAGTGCGGCGTGAGCGCAGTACAGACGTGTATATAAAGTTAAACCGCTTTACAGGAATGTTCTTCAATAGGCTGGCCTATTACTGCAGTGACTCATTGACCCCACCGCTCACGACTCCAACGACAGCACAACCACAAACGACACACATCTTTACCAGTTACAACCACAAACCCATGTCATTCTACGCCCCAACCAGTCCCGTCATGTATACCCCTTCCTCCTCCTTCTCTCGCCGCCGCTCCTACTCCCCTCTCTACTACCAAAACCAAAACCAAGTCCCATCTCAATACTACTACCCCCACCACTACGCCCAACCTCTTCAAACCATGTACAATCACCCCACCACAGCGCCCATCTACGCCTCTTCTTCCTCACACTACCACTCCCCATCCTACCTAACTCAGCCCTACGCACAGGGGAGCACCTACCCAATGACTGTTGCCGCCGCCGCACCTGGGGCAGGCTATTATTCCGGTACCCCGATGACGACGGCTCATCCCGGAACAGTCATCATCACCCACGGTAGTGGCAGAAGCGGACACAGACACAGACACAGACACAGACACCGCCATCACCGCCACCATGGGTACTAATCATGTGCCCGGGCCTCTTTGACGGTACCGGGTGTTTTTCATTTTTGGCTTTGGCTTTGCTTTGTATTTTCTGCGACATTTATATGCTGTGGTGGGTGCGTGGATGGTCAATTGTTGGACGAGTGGACGAGAGGACGGGATTATATTGAAGAATTAATTGGAAGGAGGAAGAAGCGATTCACGTGGCGAGCGGAATATCGATTTTCAATCAATCGGTCTGCGGAGTCGTACTTGCCTACATGGATAGATGGAGAGATGGAGGGGTATAGTTGCGTTTTGGCTTGGCTTGACTTGTACAGTAAATACGTCGTTGCAGATGGGTCCAGCTTGTTGTACGAGTATGATAAATGTCATTTTTCATTCTTCCACAATACCAGTTATTTGAATGTCACATTAACTAAACCCCCTCAAAGGGTATATATATTACGAATAATTGTCCACACCCGACTCCCAGTTTAGCTCAATAAGCGTCCGAAATGCTATACTGCTTCCCCGTCTTCTGCGCCTCCCATTTCAGACACAGATCCTTCCAAGCATCACTCACTTCAACACTCTTATCGCCCGACACCTGCCCACTCGGATCTTCCACAAACACCAACGCCAAACCACTGCCGTTCCATTAGCATTAGCGAACAATCCGTAAACACAGGCACAGTCCAACGACACTCACGCTTCTAAATGAAAGTCAAGGTGACAATGCATGAACCAAGGACCTGGATTGTCCGTCCTAAACCGGAACGTCGCCTGATCGCTCGTATATAATCCCGTGTTCACCACGTCTCGCAAGGGTGGATTGAGGGTGTTGATCCGCTGACTACCTGCACTCCGTACAACACCAAACTTATGCTGCCCCCCGCGTAGGTAGACACATGACGTCAGTAAATGAAGAAAATACAAAACGACGAAACCTACACCGTGCAAATGGAACGGATGGGGAGCTGATCTACTTCCACCTGGAATGGTCACCTCCACCAACTGATTTCTCTTCAACGGGAAAACGCTATTATTAGGCATAAGCTGGTACGGATCCGCGCCACTCAAGATCTGCAGCAACACCGGAAGAGTCGGTGGTTTATACGACACATTGTTGAACGTGAATCCTCCGTTTGAAAATCCGACATTAAGGTAGAACATCACATCGGGTGTGCCCCAAAGAGAGAGATCAACTTTAAGGGGCTGGAAAAAAAAAAGAGCAAACACAAAATGAGCACGGAGATGGAGAGCGAGAGCAAGACGTACCGTCATTTCCTCTTCTGGGACAATTTCAAAGTTCGTCTGTTGCGTGGTGGGCTCTACGTTTGGGGCACCTGCATACCTCAGAATGGCGGCGCTTACACCCGGATCGTGGCTCATGACCACAACCTCTCCATACGGTATCGCTCTGATCCCTACAGGTCCAATTTAGGATTAAAATACTTCGCAATCAATTCATCCACTCACAATAGTTCCCCGGCCGCTGATCAGCCGTTACAACCACGGATACTCGCTGTCCTTCCCAAATTGTTACTACTCCCACGCCCGGTTTAGGGAGAATCTCCTCCCCGTCCAGCTCAATAATCGTCATGTCGTGCCCGTCGATTGAAAAATTGAAACCTGCCAAGCACGCCGTGTTTACTAGGCGGAAACGGTAACGAACGTTGCGTCGAACATTTACGACAGACAGGGGATTCGTGTCAGAACCATTTATACGCCCGCGACCATTGATGAGGGTTGAGTTGGCACGTGCTCGGTGAGTGAAACCGAACGGAGAGGTTAAGTGGGACCTAGGAATAAGATTTAGTAGATAGTTGAAGGTGAGGGAGAGTGTGCACACCAGTCTCCAAGAGTGATGACAGTCTCCTCTATGAACGGGTTGTGAATGGTGATGATATTGGAGCGACAAAAGGAGCAAGTACCATTGTCAACATCATACAGATCTCGGAGAGGGTCATTTGGATCTATCAAAAGAAGCTTAACCATCTCAGAAGGTGGAGTATTACGGAATAATACTACCGTATATGACAAGTGGACCTCTAACACATTCGTGAGATCCTGGACGTGGACCGCCCATAGTCCTGAGAGCTCACCTTAGGCCATCGCAATACTGTGTGGTGATGTGGGAATGATACCAATACGTTCTGTTTCGCCATTCACATGTCATCGCATGCAATCTAGTTATTGATTCACAAAACACACCCCGTTTGCGCAACAGTGAAATTGTACCTATCGTAATTGTCTATCAGTCCATGATCGTTTCCTTTGGGTGGAAGATAAAAATATACTCACAAGAATTCGTCTCCCGCTGCGATTGGACACTGAGTGACCCATGCAACACCATCCATGTCCGCGGTCCTGTGCTGAAACAAACCATGCCAGTGCTAAAACGCGTTTGTGAGAAGCTGGTCGCAATTCATGTGGCCTGTTTACTCACGATAGAGGTACCCTGCGCCATACTGGTATCCGTCAATCGATTAACAACATTAACCTACAATAACTGAGCATTCCCACAGCAAAGGTTGAAAAGCCCACGAACGCACCTGTAGCTGATCACCTTTGTTAACTTTAATCAAAGGACCGGGAAGCTGCCCGTTTGCGAGTACCGCACTAATAGAAGGGTCAATAATCCTCAGTCTCGAGCGGCCCCAACGTACATTTCTTACCTCCTGTTGAAACCATCAGGTGAAATGTACTCATTGGTGAGTTCAAGTTCATATCTTCGAACGGCGCAAAAAGCGGGCGATGCAGAAAGGAGCGATGCGAAAGCTAGCAAAAAAGATGACCGCATCGCTGCGATGATCGTTTTTTTTTTTTCTCAACCTGCAATTGTTGAAAAGTGGGTCGTCGTCAAACTTGGTGGATGGATGAGGAGTGCCTACCACCAAGGTTGAACGAAAGTGATGTTATCAAACCCATCCCATTGCCAGGCATGCATATATATATTATGAGAGAGATTGAAGGACATGGCACCATAGCCCTGCCATTGCTGATGGATTAAGCGGCAGAACTGAAGGGCTCATGCATCATCGTGGTGGCTCGCTTGTCGTATTGAGACGATGGCGACCCACGAACATGTCCAAAAACATCACCAGAATGATCATTCCGGTGACTGTGATTGGACGGAACCAAAAATCCAGGACGCATGAGATTCCGACATCGGGTACAGAATGAAGAGCGTGGAAAAAACAAAAAACATATCGAAATTTGATTTATTTTTGTTTGACTTTGTTTGGTGCTTCTTGAATCCTTAGCACCGTTGTGATTTACCATCGATTGGATTGCATTATGTTGAAATAATGTCTACTACTATACATTCATTATTCTTTTACTTTTTCTCCAGTCTTGTGTGGCGGAGTATTATTTATTTCTATTTGGTTGCTTACTTAACACACTCTTTATGAACCGAGTTTAGTGTACTCACACCTCAGTCTTTTTCGCAACCAAGAGACTGAGGTGAGACCAGGCTTTATCTTACATTACTTAGTTACTAATTAACTTGTACAGTTCTTTTAATAGGTAACTAATAACACAGTCTTTTTCGCAACCAAGAGACTGAGTTGTTTTGATAGATCAGTCTCCCTTTTGCTGCAACACATTACACGACCAAGTCGCATGGCCAAACACTCACAGCTGTCGACCACCGCCCAGGAACCCGAATCTGAGCCTATTTGGCCGTCATCACCTCGGCCTCCTCTCCACTTTGCACTCGAGCTCCATCAAAACTAGGAGCTTTGAAACGCCGATATCAACTCGGAGTCAACAATCTGCTGCGTACCACTGGGCTACTGCAGCACACTCAACACGCACGAAGCAAAAGCATACTCTAGCAGGCTGGAACATTGCGTTCGCAGCAGAATGACGTCGAGGTCTAGGACTTCTCCTTGGCACGTTTATCAATTAGATGATCGACAGCCCTTCGCCAGTCGCCGCGATAGTGTCTACATGTAAAAGAAGCTTACCCCAATCCGTCTGTCACACGCCTCCTTGCAAGCCCCCACAATCACTATCACCACGAATGGTCCTTTTTAGCCTTGTCACTCCTGTCCTTGGACGCATCAAGTCCCAGCCACGATACTTTGCGGGACATGGCGTTCGAGTTATGCGGTCAACCCCTGTGCTTCACCTCTGATGGTTATCGCTGCCCTCAATCCAGGAAATCACAAGGGAAACAGGTATGGCATGCATAAGTTCAGTCGTCCGTCGTGCCAACATCAAACTGCCTGACCTGTGCCCGCTTTTCGTCAAGTAGAGTGTGATGCCAAGTCCATTCTTCTACGAAATGCGAAATCTACAACAGATATACAATACATTACAGTTGGTATCACCAAGAGCAAAAGTTAAAAGGCTATAATTTAGAACAATCTAGCGTACCCTTCGAACATCTCACCGTCTCAACAGTCTTGATTAAGCCTTGACAGTGAACTCAGTCGCACCAACAACGCTCGCTCCATGTTCCGACCACCACTCATCCACAACATCATCCGCATCATATCCCAGCAGTGCGTCCTTCTTGGCCTTGTCCACCCACGCATTAGGGTTCTTGCCAAATGCATCCTTCGGCACCTCCTCTCCACGCGCTTCCTTCAACGTCAACTCCATCGCTTGTCTCATCGACGCGTCACGCTCCCGCTGCTCAGGACCGTCGGGGTGGTGGAACACCTTTTGTAAGGAGAGAGCGGTTAACTGTGTGCCAGTCGCACGGTCATATCGGATGGCTTCGTAGGCTTTGAGGAGGGTGGGTATTTGAGACTTGTCGGTGATACGTGAAAAGAGGTTGCCCAAAACTGCCGCATCTTCAATCTATAGTGGTCATTGAGTCATTGTATAGATCAGGCCTGAAATGGGCGGCGACTTACAGCCATGGCAGCTCCCTGTGCACGATAAGGCTAGAATGGTCGTCGTCTTGAGACTATCATCCATGGCTGGGTTGAGGAACAACTTACAAGCATGGGGTGGCAAGAATCACCCATAAGCGCAACACGACCGCCAGAGTGGATCCAAGTCTTCAGCGGCAGACGGACCATCAACCGAGACTTCATTACAGACTTGATCATCCCTTGCAATTTGCGAAGGCTGAATCGCAAAAGTCAATGAGGTTACAACCCAACCGAAAAGACTAGCGACTAACCGTGGTTCCCAACCCTCATATGTCCTAAACATCACATCTACGTCACCCGCCGACGCCCAAGATTCCGTCGAGTCAGTGTCGGGATGCAACATGACCAAGTTGTATTCTTTTTTATCGCGCTAACCAAGTGGGTGAAAGATAACGCGATAAGCTGTCTACATTTTTTTTTGTAAATGTATGTTTCAAGTCGCTTACCAGACAGTAGCCGACAATGTGCATTCTCGGACCCATCCACAGCGTCGACTCGGGGTGCTCAATGAGAGATCTCAGCTCGGGGTCCTTCAGCAACGCCTCCGAGCTCATTGTCGCTCTGTACGCCGCATCACCCGTTGGTGTCGGCGAGTCGGGTCCTTCGACCATACACGTCCGGATGATACTCTTTACGCCATCAGCGCCAAGAATCATGTCAGCGTAAACTATTTCTCCAGAATCGAGGACGACGTATGGAGAGGGTGGGTTTGGAGAAACGGACGCTACACGACTGTTGAGACGGAGGTTCATGTAGGGTTTCGCCAGGTCACAGAGGACGGAGTGGATGTCGGCGCGCTAGAGAATGTGCGGGTTAGGCTAGGCTACAGAGAGGCGTGTGTAGTCTTGAAATAGCGTACGTGAATGTGGTAGTATGGTGCTCCGTAGTCATTTTCCATCTTTGCACCGAAGACGTCAAATCCAACACGTTCTCCATTGTCGACTATACACTACCATGAGCAATGGGGGAGGATAGAGGTAACGCGGATCAAATACATACATCTGCGGAATGAAATTGACTCTGGCTTGACAGCAAGAGATTCCAATTTCTCTCTCAGACCCCAGCGAATGAGTAACTTGGAAACGTCTATCAAAAAGGAGATGAGTCATTTATAGACTGTCAGCCGAGTAGTAATGACATACTTGGACCAAGTTGTATACCGGCTCCAATTTCTCCGAGAGCCGGGGCAGCTTCGAGCAAGGTCACCTTATGCCCAGCTTTTCCCAGTGAGTAGGCAGCAGAAAGACCAGCAAGGCCACATCCGACGATAACGATATCGAGCTTTTGAGGCGCCTCACCGCCGTTACCCTAAGTCAACACCACGTACGTTACAACATATCCAGAACAAGGAATAATAAGGACTTACGTTTGGCGATTTGATTTTCTTCTTTTCTTGCGACTCTTCAACGAGTGGTCGTTGTAAAAAGTACGCCAAGTAAGCCTGAAGAAGGCCCAACAGCTTCGCTAAAACTGCAAACTGTTTGCTCAAATTAGTTTGATAGTAGGTTTCATCGCGTTGAGAGAGACTTGCCATGAGTTTTTCGGTCGCGGGGAATTGAGCGGTAGCAGATTGCGATAGAGTTGCAAAACCCAAGACGCTGTCGGAGGGGAGTATTGGATGGAGAACTAAAGGAGGAAAAAGAGTAAGCTCTTTATATGTCCTTGACACGCATTAATGCTTTCATACCGTTTGGTGCTTGAACGAATTCGGTGCGATCGGAAACCTCGAGTTACATGGAGGGGGAGTGAGGACTGCGTACTGGCAGCTTGGTGCACCTGCACCGTCACCGGACGATATACGGATGCGGTGCTATTACCATTCTAGTCGACCCTGTTTTAGTTTATCCTCCTCCGCAATCAACGTGTTGACAAATCATTTGCGATGGTTATAGAAGAATTCAAACGCATTGTTACAATGACTAGCAAGTAGTTTATCTTCCTCTGAGCTATCTCTGTCACGAATGAAATGGTATTAGCTGTCAAAATCTGGATCACCCGTGACGAAAACATCGACTTTTGATATTTAAATATAAAAATAGCTGCTGCACCAGTGGCGGTGTGATTGATTGATCATTAAAGATTTTGCACCTTTTGGTCCAATTGGTCAGAGACCTACGTCAAAAAGGCGCTCTTAGCAAGGGACGAGCAAAGAAGACAGCCGCACATCTCGGATGCGATAAATGCGCTTGATTTTCACTCTGAACTAGGATGCGGCGCGCTCAGGTACAGAACTGAGTACTGAGTACTGACCGGGTGATTTTCAATAATAACGCAAAGAGAGGTTTCTTGAGTGGTTCTACGGCCCGGTATCTGTGGCAGATGTCAGGCCCACGCCCGTCGCGGTTCTCAAGTCGTAAATCCTTCTTGCGAGTTAAAGTCACCATCATAGTAGAGATGCAAAATGTCGTGCATATACGCGATTAGATATTCCAGAGTGGTTGGCTTTACATTGAAGTCGGCGACAGTGACACTTGTGACAGGTTCCAGGACGATGGGCCCAAAGTAGATACGCTCCGAGTCAGAAGGGGCAACTATAGAGTTAACCTTTTCGACATCCGAAGATAACGACATGAACAAGGAAAAAGGGCGCTCCTTCGAGGACCATTTACCGGCTTTTTGTATACAATGCCGTTAAAGAC